>APFE031685608.1:0-12158 GCA_000404065.3 Pinus taeda | reverse complement strand
TTTAGATCAGATGAAGATGAACTATCAGGTATGAATTTGCTATCCTCTGATGTTCAGCTTCTTTCAAATGGAGAGATGAAAGTGATAGTGAAACAACTGAACTTGCTCTTATGGGTGAACAAGAAAGATATCAAATAGAGGCAGAATTTAAAAGGCTTTCAGACATAATCAAAGATCAACAAGATCTTTTGCACAAAAGGGAATGTGAAACAACTGAACTTGCTCTTATGGGTGAACAAGAGAGATATCAAATAGAGGCAGAATTTAAAAGGCTTTCAGACACAATCAAAGATCAATAAGATCTATTGAACAAAAGGGAATGCGACTTCAAAGAACAAACTACCAAACTAAAAGCCAACCTGAAGCTATTCATGGACAAATATCTAAAGTTGCTACATGACAAACCAGAGGAAGAAAGCAAGATAAGGAAGTCCTACAAGGACAAACTTCAAAAGATGCATGATGAAGTAACATCTCTAAGAAAAGAAGTCAATGAAAACAACACAACAATCAAAAATCTCAGAGATAGATCCAGTGATTATGAAAGTCTTGAAGCTACAACCCTCTCACTAAAATAAGAACTTGAAGAAGCCAAAAGGAAGAATAAAGATCTACTCCAAACTATTGAAAAACAGGAATCACAGCTGGAATGTGCCTCCAGAGTTCGTCAAATGCTGCAGAATGTAAATGAAGAACAGGAAAAGGAGATACTCAATCTAAGGCAACAAGTGGAAGAAGGAAGAAAGTTAGAAGAAATTTTGAAGAAGCATTGTCTTGAAAAGGAAGAGCAACATCAAGTTGAGGTAAATATCTTGAAAGGTAAATTAGAAGATAAGGATAAGCTTTTACGATTTCAAGATAGTACTAAAGTCTTGGATGATATTCTTAGTAGTCAAAGGTCTCCTGCTATCAAGACTGGACTTGGTTTTCATGAATCGGTTGAAGAAGAATCCAGTGCACAAGGTGAAGCAAGGAACTCTAAAGAGAAATCTAAAATGATCAACAAGGAGATAAGAGGTCAACCCCATCAACAACCAAGAAAAGAAATTCTTAAAAGAAACTCTTTTACTCCTTACTATGGAAGTAATAGTCGGCCATTTACTCAGATGAATAATATTGAATTTTATGTATGTCATAATCTTGGACATGTTGCAGCTAGTTGCAGAAGAAGAAGGGTTCAAGACCATCATGCAGAAAGATCATCTCATTCAAAGTACTTTAATGGATATTGTTTTTCTTGCAATATGTATGGTCACAAAGCTGTTGATTGTTACAGGAGGAATATGAAACATATGAGATGCTATGCATGTAACAAGTTTGGACATATAGCAAAGGAATGCAGGAAGAAGTTTCGGGCACCACACCAAAAGGAGAAAACATAAACATGCTTGAAAGTGTGGAAGAAGAAGGAAGTTTAGTCAGAATGATGTGGCACAACACAGGATACTCAGCACATCACAGACATAACTGACTCAGGGGGAGCTGAAAGTGTTAATCTTCAGTGCCCTAAATCTCATACGCAAGTTTCATAAATGAAAGTCGCGTATATACGCGAATTATACACTGCAAAGTCGCGTATATGTCAGTATGAAGAAAAGCAGTGGGGATAGGCTCAGAAAAGGGGTCTGATATGTTTCCGTCCATTATTTGCTCTATCGATTAATAGTTACAGTCTACTGAGGATTTGTGGAAATATCTTGATACATGTAAGAGGTTTAGAAGTATTTTGATCCTAACTTGATGATGATGATGATATCTTGATACTTGTTGCTGATATATGCATGATCAGATCTAACAGTAAACAGATGGCACTTGTTGAGGGGAAGCACATGCCTTTAACAAAGCATTGTTGGCATTATGGTTAATATTTCTTGATGATGATACTTATATGGCTAAATGATATATCTTGCTATGATGTGGTTATGCGTTGTCTTGGTTGATGTTCAGAATCATACTTGTGGATTGATGGTGCATATATGATGCTTACATGATATGGAGAAGTACAAAGCTTGAATACACAACGTCATTACTTGATGATGAAGTCTCTCATATGATGTTGTCATCATATGCATGAAGATCATATAATACAGTTATGATGTAGGATTCCTATGGTACTTGGTGATCATGTGGATGAGGATTGTTGATGTTGATGATATAAAGAAGCCTTGACAAGTGATCTTGTGCTCAAGATACATAGTGCTGGATACATGCATGATTATTCAAAGTTGCATTGTTGGAGACATGAGATTGTTATATGATAGGTTGATTCTCACATATGTTGATTGGTGGTTATCAGATGAGGGATATTCCCATATAATGTTACATGGATGGTCATGCAGATCTTGATGATGATGACTATGGTGTTTTTCCCATATGATATAATGTGAATGATGTATGATGCTGAATTGATTTCTATATGCAGACATACCTTGGTACAAGACATTTGCAGGTTGATGTACGTGAGTTTAATAAGGAGTATCCGCGTATATACACCTTTTTCTGTGGATACAGTCGCGTATATGGTGGTTTGAATAAAATCAGTGAGCCAGACTCAAGGTGAGAAGAGTCTGATATGGGGATGACAGAGACCATATGGCACAGCTGCAGGGGGAGCAGATAATCTTCTAATAATGCATTGTTGGCATTATCTTAGAAGATTTTGGTTCTGGTTCATAGCTGTTATTGATTTCAGGTAGATCAAGTACAGAAGGAAATCTTGGTTGCTGATCTGAATGGTTGCTGCTGCTATCAATTGTTGGTGACTTTCATAAGTCTTGTTTTAAATGTGTCATCTCTATGTCATGTATCTTCTTCTTATATGGTATCAAGGTCATGTAACGGCCTATGTTGGTTTCCCCACTATGCCTGGGATGGATGATGTAATGTTCTTGTTCTATCATGTGTAAACTTTTGATGTATCCCCACTTGGTTGGGTAGATGAGTCAAGTCCCACTTGGTTGGGTGATAGGTGTATGTATTGAGTCTTTTGGTGATAGGAAGGTCTTTTATGATGTATAAGCCCTGGTTCTTCTTGAAGAACATCCTTTTACAGATCTTGCCTACAGTCAGGGGGAGCATGAACAACACTATTCAGCAAGAGCATAGCTTTCAGCATGTAGCATGGACATATTGGTACACCTTGGCACGTACAAAGGGGGAGCTCATTCAAATACTTCAGCAGGTACTCAGGGGGAGTATGAACAACAGTATGCTTATCTTGGAAAGAGAATATCTTGGTTCGCCCTTTGCCCTTGATGTCAAAGGGGGAGAGTGATTTGGTTTTGTTGCCATCAAGTCCAAAGGGGGAGATTGTTGGCATTATGATGCATGTGTTGTACTTGATGGAAACCCTCTCTTAGAAGATCATCTCACTTACATATAATTAGATGAATCTACAGAAGAGATATCAGATGTGACTGAATGCATGGGATGCAGGACAACTCAAAGGAATCATATGATAGTTCTAAGTGTTACAAGTTAGCTTTGCCATCAAGTCCAAAGGGGGAGATTGTTGGCATTATGAGATAAGTGTTGTCCTTGATGGAAAAACCACACAGATGACAAATCAGAGTGCAGAAGGTCAGCAACAAGGAATTGATGAACAAAGACTACAAGAATGAAGAGAAAATACATATATGTAGGTTCATCGTGACAGATCCGCGTATACACGCATGTTAGTCGTTACAAAGTCGCGTATGCGTATGCACGCACATTCATGCAAGGAAAAGCGCGTATATGTTGGAAAACATACCTTTGGTCCGTGGCGGTTTAGTCCTTGAATTTGAACCTATGGTTTTTGGACCATGGCATCTCGATAGACGTGTTGATCCCTAGTATTGAGTTGATGGTATTGGTTTGTTATGGTTTTGGACCATGGTATTGAGCAAGGCCTAAGACTATAAAAGGAGAAGAAGATAATTAGGCAAGGGCATGGAGAAAAGCTTGAATATCTGAAGAAGTAGGAGATCCAGAATGCAGGTTATGGGTTGCTTGATCTAAGCTAAGGAGAGATATCACAAGTTGATGGAGAACAAGATCTAAGGAGAGATCAGGATCAAATGGTTTGGAATGAACTATCTCTATATGGTTGATTATGCTCTGTATACTGACGCATGTAATGTTCTGAACTGGGTATAGCTTAAGTTTGAGATAGCTGCAAGTCTTGATTGAATATTTATAGATCTGTACACAGGTTGGATTTGGTAAAAGCGCGTATGTACGCGGGTTTGGTTCGTCCAAGTAGCGTATACCATTTAAGCTGTGATTTTTGATGATACAGTTGGTTCTGAATATTGTTGCAGAGTTTAGTGTTCTGCTCTGTGTTCTAGTGACTGGTTTTGTTGACAGGGTTTCAGTATTGGCTATTGATGTTGCTAAGTGTTTGTGAACTTCAAAGATATTGATGGGTCCAGTATGAAAATTTGATGAAACGTGGCCTTCCGATTATAGAGTTATGCTTCAGTGTATCCAGTCTAAAAATTTATGAAACGTGGTACCTGGAGGAGAGAAGATTGTAGGTCGGCGCCTACGTACTAGTATCTTAGCTAGTACAAGAACTATGGTTGTTAGCTCCCTTCCAGGAGAAGCGTGGAGAATGAGAGAGGTTGTAGCAAGGAGAGACTCTGCAGGTTGCACCTGCGATTACCTAGAGAGGAACTGCACCGTACCATTTAAAAGAAGTTCTCATAAAGAAGATTTAGAAAAAAAATTGCGAGCAGGTTGGTTTTCCCACATGGGTTTCCACCTTATTCATGGTGTTCATGTGTGCTTTCTTGTGTGTGATGATCTGTTTGTTTATTGCTTCTGTTTACTTTCATATGGTCAATGAAGTTCTGATGCATTATCTAAAGATCAACATGTAATGGATTATGCTGACTTATAAATAATCTATATACGCTTAGTTTCTTTGACACAGTCGCTTTACATGCGAATATCCTTAACTGAAGTAGCGTATATGAATCTGAGTAAGAAAATGAAAAAGTTTTACTGATCTGATAATACTGATTCACCCCCCCTCTTAGTATTATTTCCAACAAAGACTATCCATAGCCAAGACCCAAATACTTAGGCCTTTCCTCAATGATTATTGGCTCAACAATACCCTGTGCATGTTTGCCCAAGCCTTTTCCTTCATTGCCCATCTTGGACATTAACTTGGAACCTATGCCTCTGGTATGTTTTTTAAAAGAACCAAAATAAGAATTCTTAGAAGGATTTGAAGAAAAACAGGAATTGTTTACCTCTTCTTGAAGCTGATACGTGACTAAGGCTTCTTTGGCAACAAAGAGTTGTGACTCCAACTCATGCATCCTTTTCAAGTTCATATTTGCAATATGAAGTTGCCTCTCCATTTCCTACAATTTGTCACAAAGCAACTGCTTCTCTTCCTCCATGGAATTCAACTTCTCCCTAAGTATGTTTCTCTTCCTTCCATCCTCATACATTTCTCTCACCATATCCATCATGGTGGACAAGTCTTGCTTCATGTATTCATCAAAGACTCTTGTGAAGAAAGAAGAATTTGAGGACTCACTTGTAGAAGTTGTCATTATTTGAATGAACAAAAGAACTTCAAACAAGATAAACAAAGAGTTTATTCAAGCAACCTTTTGCAACAAACCTCTTGTGCTTCAAGGATTGCCTTGAGGTCCTTTGGGATAAGAAGAATGCCTTCAGCCCTTCTTCCTTTTTGTCCTCTCCTGGACTGAGCTATCAATATCTTTCCTTGAACCTTTGCAAACTCGAACAATAGTCAGTCTACAAACAAGCATGAAATCAACCTCTGATTGTTTAAACACATTTTCAGACAAGCAATCTTCGCTTTGCCAATCAAGCATTATGATTTGATATCACCTTGTTTGAGGGTGGGGTTAATCAAACTTAAGCTTTGATACCACCTGATCTGAAAATGGGCACTAAAGGCTTCTTGTCAACTTACAAGAGCCTCTCCCACTTCCAAAGCTTAAATATTCCCAAGACCTTTTGATTAACCAATTGTGGAATTAAAAAGTGCTTGAAAATAGCTGTATGCTTATGTTTTCCTTTGACTGTTAAGTGCTTTAAGTTCATTTTCTTATGCTGATATTTAAATACATATGATAGTAAATAATGCAACAAATAAACAAACACACATAACAACAATATTAATATGGAGTTCCCCCAAAACTCTTGGGCTACGTCTCCTTGAGCTCTAGTCAACTCGACTAGGCTCTTTGGGATTATGGAATGAGTTATTTTACAAGCTCCCCACTCAACTCCATTGGATTACACAGAAACAATGGGCTTAGAACACCATCTTATCCCTGGCTCTGAAGCTCTTAGGCTTTCTGGCTTTGGCTCTGGCTCTCGGCTCTGGCTCTTGGCTCTGGCTCTTAGCTTTGGCTCTTGGCTCTGGCTCTGGCTCTGGCTCTTGGCTCTGGCTCTTAGCTCTGGCTCTTGGCTCTGGCTCTTGCTCTTGGCTCTGGCTCTTGGCTTTGGCTCTGGCTCTTGGCTCTGGCTCTGGCTCTTGGCTCTGGCTCTTGGCTCTTGCTCTTGGGTTTGGCTCTTGGCTCTGTAGTTTGCTTGACTTTGAAGCAACTCTCGACAACCTTCCAATGACCTTCAACAATTGTGCTCTCTGGTTCACTCGACCTCCAAGTGACTCCAAAACTCTCTGCGCTCTCTCATCCATCTTCTACAATTGTGCACTCTGTGCATTTGTAACATGTCGATTACAATCCTCCATCATTGAAAACCCAACAATTCACCACAAGAATCCGTTTATAATGGAAAGGAATCATCGGTGTGGGGAAACCTGATCATTTTACCTTCCTCTAGCCGTGACAGCCAAATAACGGAGATACATAGGAAAACGCCTCATGAAGCATTTAATCAGACTTCAAATATTATTGAATCGCCTCTATAAACCCATCGGGTCTGGCCCTTATCAGTATATCGCTATCGCAAGTCGCATGGTGCATGTAACAATCCTTTGTATCAGGGATCCACTAATCGTCCGATCTCCGATCACCCCGATCGAATCTTGACCATTGATCTGCGCACCCGATCCAACGGTCCATGCGCAATCTCACATCGGCCCATTGCTTTATTGCATGTCTCAACGGCCCAGGGGTATTCCCTTTGGTTATGTTGATCACCGATCCACCGATCGCTGATATCCAACCTCGCATATCACATCGGCGGGGTCTCTGCCTCTGCTCCTCCGATCGTTGATCGTCCTGATCGCCGATTCAATCACATATCGCTTTGCCTAGGGTCCTGATATTGGGTGCAGCGTACCTCTGACCCGATATATCGGAGATCACTGATCGGGGGTCCTTCCGCCCTTGCGTTAAGTCCTTCCCTTGGATTTTTCCAATGTGATTTCTTCAATGAGCCTTTTAGGCCATTTTCATAAGAATTTGCCTCCTTTTTCAAAGGACAAAGTAATCTTCTTTCTGCGATAACTTCATCATCCAAAGTCCATTTTAGCCCATTCAAGTTGTAGTAGATTCAAAATGAGAAGATCTATGCAATGGGACTATTTCCAAGAGTATCCTTGGACTTTAATTTTCCTCTGTGAGGAACACTTTAGACTTAGAAGTCTATCTTAGATCCATTTTGGATCACATATTCATTCAATTCCTTGCATTTTTACCTAGTTCTCCCTTCTGTTGTCCTAGTAGTCCTTAACACTCCTCAACATGCATTGGCACTCTCTAGCACACCTTAGCACTCATAAGTCAAGAATGAAACGTGTAGCCAATTTTACGAGACTCGGAATAGACAATAAATTAGTGAGGCAAAAGAGCTAAGAGTTTTAATCAGATTGGGGAAAAATCGGCAAAAAATCAAGAAAAAATCAGTGAATTCAATAAATAAAAATATAAAAATATATTGAATTAAAACATTTTTCATTGGTATTTAGTAAAGCCATGTCCAAGCAATTCATAATATCAATAGGTGTCCAAAATATCATGAATGAATAAGCATCTAATATATGTTATGAGTCCAAACATGATCCAAAGTATTGAGTCATGACTCCTAACTAGTGACTACATAGAACTAGAAACAACTACTTCTAAAAGTTTACAAAAAACCACATACTAATTAGAAAAAAAATCAGTAACTAAGAGTCTAACACTCTTAAGAGTGAGAACTAGAAGTGATTCCTCCCACTCCTTTGCTTTCTTGACTCTCAAATTTCTTCAAGTCATGTAGGCTTAAAAGAGGAGCCTCCTCTAATTGAACCCAATCTGCTGCATTTGTAGTTTGCTAATCTATCTCTTCAAGGTCTATTGGTGAATGATCCAAATCTATCATTATCATGAGACATTGAAATATGAATTTAAGTTTGACTTTGAACTTTAAAGTTTGAACTTTAAATTGCAAATCACATTATGAAACCTTCAAATTCAAGCTCTCACCCAGTATTTTCTTGTTGCGAAGTCATAGATTGTAATGGAAAAATACAAGGTCATTTAAGCGCTTTTGTGTCAATAAGTTGCGCTTCTTAGAATGTATTTTCTCAAGGATTCTCCAGTTGCACTCACAACCTGAAGCACTGCATGCTTGGTTTAAGATTCGAATGGTGAATATCTTCAAATCTGGCATATCACTACAAAAGTTTTTCCATCAAAGACATAGCAAGTGGCAAGGGTTCATGAGTAGATGTACTAAATACTAAATAGTAAAAACTTAAAAGGACAACAAAATTTAATAAAACATTTAACATACAAAAAAAATTTAAACAAATTTAATGAATTGATGAAGCCTTCATGCCTCAAAGGGTACCTGGAAACATCTTATACCTTTCTCATATAACATTGGTATAGGAAAATAATTTAGTTGGTGCTCTATAATCCTATAGTTGGGAAAAGACACGACTTTGAAATTCTCGATTAGGGAAGCGCCTTTCCATGCATGTCATAAGTCCTCTGCAAACCTCCCCATCCTCATTAAATTTTCTCTTATCATAAAAATACTCGGGGTTTAAGAAGTGCCTAGAAGAATTTAAGGGGGGATGCAAAGTCCTATCCCAACTTGCATCAATAATGTCCCCAAGAGGAATATACTTTTCCTCCTCATCCCCATATCATCTTTTGATGGCCTCCTTTGCGAGATCCATCACCTCATAAATGTAACCCATAGCGGATTTATCACCATCAACCATCCTGAAAGTTCAAGGTTTCAAATTTAAATAAATATGAAACATTGAAAATAAAAAGAAGCTTGAAATGAAATTTAAAGAATGAAAAGTTAAAAGACTTGAAGTACCTGAGAACTCTAACAAGGGACTCCATCACAACAATAATCTCTTTGGCATCTTTCCAGAAACCATCATTAAACACAAGTGCAACAATTTCAATGCCTTCAAGGGTATTGGAATGTTTAGATGCCATCTACTAAGGTCCCAAGAGCATCCTCTTTAGATTTATCTTTTTCTCAACCAAAAATTGCAAAATTATGAAATTTGTTGCAAATCTAGTCACTGTAGGTCGAACAGTTTCTTTACCTTCTGTGTATTTTCTCATGGTTTTTAGGACAATAGTGTGGTTGTATAGGTATTTGGTATGGATTTTTACTTCTCCACAACCTCATGTATCCAATGAAGCTTACCAATGTCCTCAAGCATTAAATCTATTCAATGGGCAACACAATAGGTCCAAAAAATAGTGGGGTGCCTAATCTCAAAAAGTCTACCAACAGCCATATAATTAGCTGCATTGTCAATGACAATTTGTACAACATTTTATTCTCCCACTTCTTTAACGAATTGCTCCATCATTTCACAAATAAGTTGTGTAATCTTAACCTTGTCTGAGGCATCCACTGATTTGAGAAATACTGTACCTACTAGACAAGATACAAGGAGATTTATTAAAGTTCTATTCCTTTGATCTTTCCATCCATCACTTATGATATTTCACCCTATTTCTACCCATAATGAATGAAACTCAAATAGCACAAGCATGACACCTTCAACACTTTATAATAGAAAATTTGTCTTAATGCTCTCTGATGAAGGGGGTTTGAACCTTGGACCTACAACAACAACTGCATCAATCATAGCTTGCCAATAAGGACTTATGGCACAGTGGAAAGGTATGTCAGAATAGTACCAAAAGTCAGCAATGGCCTTCCTTGCCTAAATATGGATATTTTTTTCCAACCAGTGGTATCCAAGGTAGGTTTGGAACTGGGTTTTGTGCGGGGAGAAAAAAATGTGTTTATGTTTCCACCTTCAATGTTGAATGTAGGAGGATTCATTTTGCCTTGAGTTTGACTTGGACTTGGAGGCATGTGTGGGAAACTTGGGAACTACATTGAGGATTCAACATAGGGAGATAACAATGGGGTAGCGGAAGAAAAAATGTCAACTCCAGGAGTTCCTACTTCATTTTTTTGCTTTTATTTCTTTGCATTATGTTGACTCAACATATCAATGGCCAAGGCTGATTGGTGTTTGACATTTTCATCAATGTTTTTTCAGAGACCTATATAATGGTCGGGTATTTGTGCAAGGTGGTACTTGAATCTATAAATTCCTCCACTACATTTCACTTTGAAAAATTTACAAAGGAGCTTGGAGTCTCCAAGAATCTTGTCATAATAAGCCAAAGAAAAGTCCTTCTCCCTCGGCATTATTGTTGTTTTGGACTTGTGTTTAAGTTGAGGCTTATGTTTAGATGTGGAGTTGTTCCTTCTATTTAATTTGGCTCCTTTAAAAGACAATAGATAATTAAAATTAAAAATTCCATATATAAGTTCGCAAAAAAGAGGGTTGGTTTTAAAGGATATGAGGTTTTGTTCAGGATCAAAGAGGAATTTGTCCAGCAACACAAGCACATTTCAACCTAATATATCATTATGACCTTGAAACACAATTAGGCATATATGAGGAAATGCTACCTAGAGGAAATATTATCAACATATATTGCACTGTAATCTTGAATTTGCAAGTTCGTTTAGCATAAGACAACTGAACCAATACATCAATAACAAATTTTGGAAGAACAAAAATACCCAAATTTGTGAATGCATGGTTAAATCCTTTGGAGTCAGCAAGACTTCGACCAAGGAAGGAATGCTTTATGACTTGGTCAGTGGTTGGTATGAAACCATTTCTTAGTGCATTTTTAAAATCTATTTAAGCCCCATGTATAGGGTTGAAAAGTCATAACCAAAGTAATATGCTGACCATTCGATTGCTAAACAGTGAAACTTGGAACTTGCCATTGAAAATGACATTGAAATTTCAATATAGTAATATACCTATTATTTAAGCCAAGTGCCAACATACCTCGATTGTTGAATGGTGAAGCAGCTAATCCTGAAGGTAACACACACTAAAGGTAACACATGACTGCTTGAGGGCCAATATGGAGTATGGATAGAGCACACGCTGGCGACTGCCTGATATGGAGTCTGGACTTAGGCTCGTTCTAGCAGTTCCACGATATGGAGTCTGGACTATGTAATAGTAAGTAGTGATTGATTATTGAAGGTCTCGACGTATGAGTTGCAGGCCTGAGAAATGAGAAATAAATTTTGGAACTATCGATGTTTAGTTTTTAGCAATGCAGCATACCTAAACTTGAAAAACTCGTGCTCGTCAAGTCAAGGCCGAAAATTGAATAAATCAGAAACAATCGCAAGAATCTTCTTTAATCAGCAAGTCACCAGTCAAAGTTGCGTTGACCATGAGTTAAACCTGGTCAACGTGAGTTTGACTCACAAAGATTTGGTTCAGATCATTTAGAGAGCGAGCAAATTCTGACTCGTGATTAATCGCGATTGATCGACGAGTCCTGTTTCACTCCTTGTAACTAAAATCTAAACTGAAAATAGGAGATCTTACAATTGAAACTAATTGGAATTTTCTAAACTAAAATTGGCCCATCGACATCGTTTCTATTTGTGGTTGGGCGCGTAAACGAAAGAGATTCATTTTAAATCAGGTTCATGGAGAAAATATTTTATGGAAGACGGGTTTTTTTTTTTTTTTTTTTTTTTTTTTTTTTTTTTATGTCGAGGAAGACATAGAAATATTTTTTATTAAATTTGAATAACCATAGTATCTACTGAGTATCTCCCTTATCTCATTATTTTCATTATATTTATCTCTTGTAACTCATTCAAAAAGTGGGGTAATAGTGGACATGTAGCATCAAGCTCTA
>APFE031685602.1:0-12444 GCA_000404065.3 Pinus taeda | reverse complement strand
CCCCCTCGAAGAGGCTGAATTCTAAGGCGTTGATCTATCTTTTCTATCTTTTCTTGAGCTGGTTTCATAACATCCCCAAACTGATGGTCAAACTGAAGCAGTCAACAAATGTTTCGAGACATACATACAGTGCTTCATTTCAGAAAAGCAGCATCAATGGGTACAATGGCTACCTTTAGCTGAATGGTGGGTATAATACTAACTATCATTAAGCCACCAAGATGACTCTATATGTAGTGTATGGCCAACTCCCACCTTCACCTATTTCTTATATCCCTGGATGCTCTAAGGTGCAAGCAGTTGATCAACTCCTACAGAACCATGTCGCCATGATAGCTCGTCTCAAAGATAATCTCCATTAAGCTCAAAATCGAATGAAGCAACAGGCAAACCAACATCATTCATAGCGCACCTTTCAAGAAGGGGATCAGGGATTCTTGCGGCTGCAACCATATAAGCAAACATCGCTCAAAGAAAAGGGCTGCCAGAAATTAGCTCCAAAATTCTACGGACCTTACCAAATACTTCAATGCATTGAAGCAGTAGCCTACAAGTTGGCCTCGCCACCGACTTCAAAAATCCATCCAGTCTTCCATGCATCATGCCTCAAGAAAGTGGTGAGGAACAATTGCAGAATTCAAACCAGTCTACCTGAATTGGATGAGGAAGGTTCACTCTGGCTCCAACCTGAACAAGTCCTCGATACTCGTGAAAGACATTTGCGCAGCCGCACGGCCAAGGAAGTCCTCGTCAAGTGGAAAGACACCTCTCTAGAAGATGTGACCTAGGAACCAACCACTATTCTTCAGCAGTTTCTGCAGCTTCAAAGTTGAGGACAACGTTGCTTTTGATGGGGGAGGGCATGTTAGGGTCCAACCCTAACCCCTTTATTTATGTAATAAACCCAATAGGGTCGAGTCATAGTCATAGTTAGTTAAAGAGTCAATAAAGCCCGTATTAATAATTGTAAGTGGTTGACCATTTAAGAAAGGGACCACAGTTAGTTTCAAACGGGCCATAATTAATCAATAAAGTGGTTAACCCATGTTATGCAAAGGACCACTAGTCGTTAGGTTGTTGAAGGTCATTTAGCTATAAATAGTCATCGTTAGAAGGGAAAGATCATCGACTCTTCTTTTGTAATCAAGCTCTGCTCTGCTGGAGGTTGCCCTCTCAAAGAGGCAAGTGAACATTGCTTTTATCTCTCAATAATAAAATACTTGTTGTTTTCCTCAATTTATTCTGTGTTCTGGGTTGTATTTCTTCGCATATTTGGTATTCTGGAATTTCTCGCAGGTCAAGAGCATAACAAGTTGTTAAGTTTAGGTATGTTCTATGCTTGGAGCAATTTATTTCAATTTTCATAGTTAGCTCAATACCTTTTCCAGATTAGCAATCACATTAGCATTAAAGTAAACTGCAGATAGAACATAAACATAAATCGCAGAAGACAAGCCAAGACAAGAGGACACAAGATGTGGTGCCAGCCAGGGACAAACCCCAATGTGGGGAAAACCTTGATCATATCTTCTTATATTCTTCAATAGTTCAACAGAGAGAGATAGTACATATACATCAGAAGTCAACACTTGACTTGACAAAATAAGACCAAAGATCTTCACCATGAAAATGGGGTTGCAGATCTAAGGACATGGACTACAGTTCTGAATTCAGATGAAGCAAACATTCTTTTCTGCAACCATCACCATCCTGCATCCAACATCAAGCTGCATCTCATCATGTTGCATCCTACATCATATTGCATCTCATCATGATGCATCCTATCATGTTGCATCCTCCATCATGCTGCATCCTATCATGCTGCATCCTCCATCATGCTGCATCTCATCGTGTTGTATCTCATCATCATTATGCAGCACTTCATTACTATGTTGCACCCAACATGTTGTCACCTACATACTGCATACTGTAACACAGTCATGGAACAGCCTTAGTTGCTTGCTATGGCTTGCAGCGTAGCAAAGCAACTAGCTATAACTTGTAGATATGATTTAGCAAAGGTAGCTTACTATACCTCATCCAGGATATCAAACCTCCGAGGACATCCTAAATTGTCCTCTATAATGCGGACCTATGCTCCATCTATGACTGCATTAGTCACCTAGATCCTACACCCAAGACTGTAGCTTGTTTTCATTTGCTCATACATGGTGCATAAACTTTTGTCCACGCATGGATAATCTTCCACCTAGCACAAACTCAACATAGATACAACATGCATCTTCCTCTTGATTGATATATCTTTGCTGCAATTTAAGGACTGGTTAGGGCAAGATGACAATCATCTTCAGCCCACTCAAACACGCCCAATCTTCCTTGAAATTGTTGCGGCCTTTCCTTTATTCTTGTTGAGCTAAACAACTCCCTAAAATAGAGTCTCGGCCTCCCTTTACAGCTGCCCAAAATGACCTGTGGCTGTGTTAAGACTTCAATACCCTACGGCTCCTTCAGTCAGCCCTTAAGTGACCCTAGAATCCTTCTATGAGCTGCGGCTTCCTTTCCCCTCAACTCAGACCTGTGTAGAGGATGAAACTAACCCAAAACAGTCCTATCATTGACTACGGATTAGGGCTTCCTCTAGCTACGGATTAGGGCCTTCCTTCTGGTGCAGATTAGGGCTCTTCTAGCTACGGATTAGAACTAACTACGGCTAGGGCTCTGCGGCCAAATCTCCTTCAAGACTGCGGCTAGATTGTCTTCTTGCATCGTTGAGATTAGGTCTACGTATAAGACTCTTCCATGATCCTCCATGACTGCGTCTAGATCTTATTAGGGCAGCGAATTACTCTCCTCTATGGCAACGTATAGATCTCCCCTTACCTGCAAGATGATCTCCTCATAACGCTGCAGCTAGGGCATCTTAGGTTCAACGTCTAGGGCTTCTCCCTCTAGATCTCTCTAGCCACCAAACCCAAAACAAGTGGAGAGAGATCATGAGTGAAGTGAGTGTGAGTGTCAGAAATGATTCTCAAGTCATCTCCTTTTATACTAAAACGTTGAGCACTTGTAAGGTTTATTTGGTTGTTGGCCGACCTTGATAATTTGTCCAATAACACAAATAAATTCATATCTCCATGAATACTTATCGGAATTGGATGATCTTTAGATCAATCCTATACCTCTCGATGAGAGGGATCCAAGAAAAATATCAGCTGCCATAAATAAGATGAGCCACCTAGAGTTTGGCCCTAGTGGCCAAATTTAACACTCCCTCTCAACTAGGGAGAACTCCACCCATTGATCCATATGTCCAATTGTATTATCTCAGCCATCAGTGCCTTGCACCGCTCTGCTCTACTGAGCTCTAGTCTGTTCTGCTGAGCTCTGCTCTGCTGAACCATGAAGAAGAATTGATCGAGAATGTCTCATACCATTCTCTACTGACCCGAAGTCAGTTTCATCTGAAGAGTGTGTCATATCACTCTTACTGACCCAAAGTAGTTTCATTGATCCCAAATATGAGTGTCTCAAACCACTCATACTGATCCCAAATCAATGGAGGTCATCCTAGCATAGGGAGTACATTAGATACAATGATGCATCCATCGATAGTACTATTATGGTCCCTAACCACATTTCCCTGCTCATTGATCAGATGAGAGGTACTTACCATGAGTCCCAAACTGCATGGGTAGGATGCCTCGACAAGAGAACTAATCATCCTGTCCACAGGAGAACGAATCATCCTGTCCCACAGTCACCACGAGAGAACTAATCATCTCGGCCCACAGGAGAAGTAATCATCTTGTTTCATAGTTGCCACGGGAGAACTAGTCACCCCGGCCCACATGAGAACTAATCATCATGTTCCATAGCCGCCACGGGGTATGACAAGGGAAGGTTGAACTTGTCACCCTGTATTTAGCGCACCACCAAGGGAGGGTGAGTCGCCCTGTGGTCGTATGTTGCTCCAGTAAGTACCCCAAGCCCCCCAGAGCTCAATACATGCAACATGCAAGACCCTTATAAGAAGGTCTCTCAACGACTCCAAGTCATTCGAGAAAGTCACAGATTTGACCTTTTCCCGGGGCTTTGACAAAATGTCTCTAACCTGTAGATCAGTCTCAATGCGATGTAGCCTCCTTGCTCATCGACTTACCATATCCCAGATAAGGCAGTATCTGATGTATATCTGTTGGAGCTATCATCAAATACGGGATTCCTCAATAATCGAATCCCCCCTGGTTATCACAAAGAATCACAATGGTATTCATCATGTGTACGAACAGCTCACTGAAGAGCTTAGGCTACCAGGCATCTTCACGCGAGATCATACTCATAGCTATGTATTCGGTCTCGGCGGTGCTTTGAGAAACCAACTTCTGCGTCTTGCTTATCCATGATATCAAAGCAGAATCCAAAGAGAACCAGCACTGAGAAGGGCTCTAGTGATCCTCCACACTGCCTGCCCAGTCAGCATTCGAATAATCAAGTAGTTTCATATTCCTGGCAGTGTATCTCAATCCATGAGATATTGTGCCCCGAAGATATCTCAGAAGATTCTTGGCACCAATCTAGTGAGGCTCAACCAAATATGAGCTCACCATGCTAACTGCAAAACGTATATCTGGACGGAAGTTCACCAAGAACATCAATGCAAATGAGTTTATGAAACTCAAAGGCATTTCCCAAATCTGGTCCGACATCATCACCATATAACTTTTGAAAGTTAAGATCCTCGAGGTAGTCACAGGCTTGCAGTTTACCATTCCACATCTGGAATCCAACTCCCTCTTACTTCAACAAATGAGAGGGTCTCAGTGGAAAAAAAAACAAATGAGAGGGTCTGCACCTGTCAAAAATAGGTTGTCCTCAAAAGGTGTCAATATGAGGGGTGTATCATCCACAACCTTCGAGCAATTGTTTGGATCGGTTTCACTCCTAGTGAATATCAACTTCATCAGACAACTATCAATCCTCTCAGACTATGCTTGAGGTGTCTTGCTTCAAGTAGTAAAGGGCTTTGTCTTCACTTTGGCTCTGATACTATGTTAAGTTTAGGTATGTTCTATGCTTAGAGCAATTTATTTCAATTTTCATAGTTAGTTTAATACCTTTTCCAGATTAGCAAGCACATTAGCATTAAAGTAAACTGCAGATAGAACATAAACATAAACCGCAGAAGGCAAGCCAAGACAAGAGGACATAAGATGTGGCGCCAGCCAAGGACAAACCCCAACGTGGGGAAACCCTTGATCAATTCTTCTGATATTCTTCAATAGTTCAGCAGAGAGAGATAGTACATATATATCAGAAGTCAACAATTCACTTGACAAAATAAGAGCAAAGATCTTCACCATGAAGATGGGGTCGCAGATCTGAGGACATGGACTGCAGTTTTGAATTCAGATGAAGGCAAACATTCTTCCAAGGTGATTCCATCACCTTGCTGCATCCATCACCATGTTGCATCCAACATCAAGTTGGATCTCATCATGTTGCATCCTACATCATGTTGCATCTCATCATGCTATATCCTATCATGCTGCATCCTCCATCATGCTGCATCTTATTATGTTGCATCCTATCATGCTGCATCCTCCATCATGCTGCATCTCATCATGTTGTATCTCATCATCACTATGCAGCACTTCATTACTATGTTGCACCCAATATGGTGTCACCTACATGCTGCATATTGTAACACAGTCATGGAACAGCCTTAGCTGCTTGTTATGGCTTGCACAATAGCAAAGCAGCTAGTTGTAACTTGTAGATATGATCTAGTAGAGGTACCTTACTGTACCTCATCCGGGATATCAAACCTCTGAGAAGGACATCCTAAATTGTCCTCTAGAATGCGGATCTATGCTCCATCTATGACTGCATTAATCACCTAGATCCTACACCCAAGATTGTAGCTTGTTTTCACTTGCTCATACAGGTTGTATAAACTTTTGTCCACACATGGATAATCTTCCACCTAGCGCAAACTCAACATAGATACAACATGCATCTTCCTCTTGATTGATATATCTCTGCTGAAATTTAACGTTTGGTTAGGGCAAGATGAAAATCATCTTCAACCCACTCAAACATGCCCAATCTTCCTTGAAATTGTTGCGACCTTTCCTTTTATTCTTGTTGAGCTAAACAGCGCCCTAAAATAGAGTCTCGGCCTCCATTTACGGCTGCCCAAAATGACCTACGGCTGTGTTAAGACTTCAGTACCCTGCGGCTCCTTTAGTCAGCCCTTAAGTGACCCTAGAATCCTTCTATGAGCTGCGGCTTCCTTTCCCCTCAACTCGGACCTGTGTAGAGGTTGAAACTAACCCAAAACAATCCTATCATTGACTGCGGATTAGGGCCTCCTCTAGCTGCGGATTAGGGCCTTCCTTCTAGTGCGGATTAGGGCTCTTCTAGCTACGGATTAGAACTGACTACGGCTAAGGCTCTGCGGCTAGATCTCCTTCAAGACTGCGGCTAGATTGTCTTCTTGCATGGCTGAGATTAGGGCTACGTATAAGACTCTTCCATGATCCTCCATGACTACGTCTAGATCTTATTAGGGCAGCGAATTAGTCTCCTCTATGGCAACGTATAGATCTCCTCTTACCTGCAAGATGATCTCCTCATAAGACTACAGCTAGGGCATCTTAGGTTCAACGTCTAGGGCTTCTCCCTCTAGATCTCTCTAGCCACCAAATCCAAAACAAGTGGAGAGAGATCATAAGTGAAGTGAGTGTGAGTGTAAGAAATGACTCTCAAGTCATCTCCTTTTATACTAAAACGTTGAGCACTTGTGGGGTTTATTTGGTTGATGGCCGACCTTGACGATTTGTCCAATAACACAAATAAATTCATATCTCCATGAATACTTATCGGAATCGAATGATCTTTAGATCAATCCTACACCTCTCAATGAAAGGGATCCAAGAAAAATATCAATTGCCATAAATAAGATGACCCACATGGAGTTTGGCCCTAGTTGCCAAATTTAACACAAGTAAAGCAAGCAACTTTGTCAGGATATTGTCCAGGCTCGTTGGCAGCGGAGCAATGTTTGTGTTCCTAAAGTGACTCCGTCAAGGTATTGTCCAGGGCTGCTGGCAATGGAGCAATACCATAGATGAAAAAACTATACTATGAAAATCTAAAGCTCGCGAACTTCATTACCCTGTCCCATTCGAAACATTGTGTGATCGTTGGTCTTATGTTTGTGTTTAACCGAGTAAAGGAATGAAGGGGACTATGTTCACGCATGAGGTAAGTGGAGAAGCCATGGTAATCTGAACGATGAATCAATACTTTCTGAAGAGCTAGACCTTGCAGGAAAGAAATGACCAAGGTAGATAAGTTGGAATTCTACCAGTGTATCGCCAAGTGTTGTCGCTACGACAAACGCACTCCAAAATTTTACGTATACTCAAATTCTGGAGCCTACTACGGATCTTACGATCGATCTTTCCATAGTCACTTCTTGGTCCGCTGATGCTTTTGATCTCCCTTATTGGATTGGAAGTGTCTAAGTCACTTGCTCACACATGCTTAGTCCGTAGCAAATGCATGAGAGCATTCTTTTACGGAAGCTTAGACAACCATAGCACGTTCCAGCAAGACTGTGCCTGTGCGATGTTCAAT
Source organism: Pinus taeda (assembly GCA_000404065.3). Classification (NCBI taxonomy): domain Eukaryota; kingdom Viridiplantae; phylum Streptophyta; class Pinopsida; order Pinales; family Pinaceae; genus Pinus; species Pinus taeda. The sequence goes on along the minus strand of APFE031685602.1, from coordinate 4,842 downwards.
CCATGTCGACAGTCAGTGCGCACTGACAATGACAATTTCTCACATTCTACCCGTGTTTCTACTTCCATTTCAGTGATTTTGCAAACTATTGCTCTCGCGCACCTTTGTTTTCATGAGTGTCGTTTTCATGTTTTCAATTGTTGCTTTCGCTTGCTTTCACTTTAATTAGTGTCGATTTCATGATTCTTTGCTCTAGCATGTGTTATTTTCATTGTTGTTCACATATTGCAAGAGTTGTTCATACTTTAGCAATTATCATATTTTTGCATGTTAGCTGTCGCACAATGTATGTATGCTTGTTCTGGTGGTTTCACGGGATTATCTTTGTGTGAATGAGTTAGTCTAACCATGTAAACATCAGTGGCACTCATTCCCAAAGTTTTAAGCATTGTCGCACAAGTGTTGTCACAGTCGTCACTAAGTGTACCTTTAGTGTCGCAATTGTCATAAAGTCATCGCAAAGTTGTCGCATTGAAGGAAACATGTTGTTAACATGGTCTGGATTATTTATGTTGTTGTGTCATCAAATTGTTTCAAGTGTGTGATCACAGTCAATTCATATCATTGTTCACAACAGTCTCTTCGGTCCCACACTTAGCCAAATTTCAGAAAATTCCCAACACCCCAGCCTAATTCAGCCCTCTCGAACTGTGCATTGCACAGTCTTAGACCTAAAGTAGTGACCTTGTCTCTTGGCACTGCGCAATGCGTAGTCTCTACCTCCCAGAACTGCACATTTCGCAACCTTAGTGCTCAAGCCCAGAACTACACATTTTGCAACCTCAATGCTCAAGCCCAAAACTACGCATTTCTCAACCCAAGACCAAAACTATGCAATCATGCCTTCCAACTAGGGTTGAACTACGCATTTCACAGTCTCTAGCCTCAAGCTCATCCTTGAGCTCCTGAACTACGCAACTATGCAATGGCCCAGTCTCTCTTGTCTTCCAGAACTGTGTAATGTGCTCTCGTAGTGCTCATCCCCTCAACCTGTCACAATGATCTTATGAATCACGCAGTTTTCTCCCTCAACCTAGCTTGAACTACGCAATTCCTCCCCTTGACTGCTTGAACTGCGCAATCACTGAGCCCTTTTCCCAACCTTCCATCCAATTCTGGCTCAGTGAATGGATCAATATGCACAACCTTAAACTAGAGGGTTTTTGAACTGATGTTGTCTCGTCATGAGTGAATTGCAGAAATAGGTAGCTTATCATGCCATGGCAAGATGATGATGGACATGGTTGCTTTCTCATTGCCCCTACCCACCAGGAGAGAAGAGAATGAGCCAAGTTGTCGGCTCGCATACCTGGGACTGAAGGTTGTAGGGTAAGGAGGGATATAGAGAAAGAAGACATGCTAGAAGACACATATGGAGCGAAAGAGATAAGATGATCATCAGGCAAGAGGACAAAGGAACATCGAACTATAACAGAAAATCAAGATCAAGATCTCATGGAAGACTCCTCATCTTCAAGTCATAAAGAGGAGGAAGAAGAAGAACATGTACCATCTTTTCAAGAAGACAAAGAAAGAAGCAGCAAGAAGGATAGCTTGCCACTATCACATCATCATGCAGTCCATGTCCTCAGTGGCATGTCATGTCCTGTCACAAGTCATCATATGCCACATCATTATCGTGCATTATGTAATTACCTATTCAAAATATATTGTAAAGTGGAAGTCCAAAGGACACATTCAAAATATGAAGATTCATGTAAAGTGAAAAAGTCATATGAAGTCAAATAGTCATGAGGGTAGTCAAAGAGTCACAAGGAAGGTGAAGCATCACCTCTTGGTTATATATACACCCTCATTGTATGAGCATGGGACTTTTCACCTTGGCTCATCCCACAAGGCATTAGAGAGACAACCTAGTTCTTTTGAGGAGCAAGGAGTGGCTCCAACGCACCACTATTAGAGCTATTGATGTTCAATGTATACATGTGTCTTGGAATTTTTACTTAATAACAAAAGATTTCATGGCAGGGACGTTCTTCATGCATGGATTATGAATAATTGTAAAGTTACTCTACACATGTTTGTATTTCATGTTTGCTTTCATCTGTGCTAAAGTAGTTGAACTATTTCAGTTATTTTAGTACTTATCTTAGTGAGAATGTGTTGTAATGGTTGTTATTGTTGTTATTGTTGTACCGTGATTGTGGACTATTCCACAAGATGCTAGACAGATCTTTCTCATTGATTGGTTAGAATGGTTGTCGCATCTTTTGTGGACAATTCCACTGGATGTTAAATGGATCCCTCTTGTTTGCGTGTGTCTTTTCCTGGGTGTTACTATTACCTCTCTCTTAGAGGCTCACTTTACTCTTTCCCTCCGCAGTAGAAGAACTTACACACCTACAACCGAACACTCACCAAACACACCTTCCTTCTTTTTGAAGGCACCACGTGTTCCTCTCTTGCTGACAGTTACAGCCAAGGCAATTCTATAAGAATACATGGCCAGCAGGCCGATATTCTGGATGGGGCTCCTACTCCAAACAGTGTATGGTCTAATTGGAACTTCACATCAGGACGCCCCTTGGTTGACAAATTTCCAGCATCGTCAACAGGAACGCATAATTGTCCCAACCCTTGGTGAGCGATAAACTACCCAACCTTAAGGGGGTATTCACTGCTTTAGCGTACGCATCATGCTCTCATTCCTTGGAGTCCCGAGCAGTTAAAAGAAAAAAAATATCAATAAAAGGCAAAAGACATATGAAGAAGGGTGGGAAAACAAAGGTTGGGGTAACTCATGTACCACAATTGCTCCCTCCTACATCTATACACCCATGTGTGGGCTTCCCTCATTCTAGCTACCCTTGTACCATGGCATGTGGCTTGGAGTTTTCCCTGCTGCCCCACTTCATTCCACCATTATTTCACATGACACCTACCACCTGACGGATGTACCATGGACCAATCACTCATTTAGAGGTTGAAACCACCTAATAGGGTCCTTTATTAACCTCTCTTCTTAAGCGAGGAAACATGTACTTTCTAAAGCTCATTTGGAAGGGCATGCCACTATGAAGTTTCCACCTTTGTCCCTAGTTTACAGCCTTATTTACTCCATTGCACTAATGAATTGTTGTACTAGAGGGTGAGGAAATGCATTGAATCTTATACAGGATCGCAAGTGAGTCTTCATCTTGGGCTTTGCCTCCTTATACGAGATCTAAGCCCTCCAAAGGGTCATGATGGCACTTGTAGGGTGAACCTTGAGAGCCATGGACCTCCTTCACATCAAAGAATTGATTACCATGTCATGGGATTCTTCAGCACCTCACTATGCTTGCTCGTGCCCCGGTGATACAGAGTGATGATGCACTTGGACCACATTGCCCAGTCGGCCACATACTTGCACTAGACACTTAGCAGTTGATCCAAGGCCTAGATGGGGTTTTGTCTCACCCGAGGAGACATGGGAGTTCTTGTATCATCATCCTAGCCCTCATTGATGGAGTATCAACATGTTTGATCCAGTTGGAGACCCATGAGACCATTCTTTGTGCCCCAAAGCCACTTGGGAGCACCACAGATGTTTGCTTGGAAACCAAGGGGTCAACCCCTTCTTCATCATCAAGAGAGCCCTCCTCTTCAGCTTGGCACATGGAGGACTTATCTAGGCCTTCCAATAGTCCTTTTACACCATTATTCTATTATTTCAGCCTCATTAAGAAGGCTTGTTGAGTACTTTTGAGCTATTTGGTGGGCTTGTCACCAATTGGGATGTTATTTTGCAAATTAAAGTTGTTTTTGGGAGCTTATTAGGCTAATTAGACTAAAACGAACCCCTTGAGACTCATATAAATAGAAGAAGGCCTCATTTGTAAATCATCATTTGGATCGGGATTTCTCATCAAAAGAATTTGGACCTACAATTGATGGACAAAATTGGAACTTGTTGATGGATTTCAATGTTTGGATTTTCGCTATTCTTGTCTTGGAGATTCTAATTGCAAATATGATGGATGGATATATTCGCTATACCTTGCAAGAGTTTTTTTTTTTTTTGATATTTCTTTGATTTGTTATATGATTAATGTATGGAATGACTTTTCAAATCTTAATGTGCCCTAATTAGAATGCAAATTCATGAAAACACTAGGATTTTGAAGTATTGCATGCATTATATGTTAGGTATTGTGAATGAATGTTCCTGGAGGCTTGTGTTGCCTTGCAAACCCTTGAAGGTCCATCATCTCTTGCTAGAGCGAAGTATAAATTCCTTTGTTGTTGGGCAATCGCCTCATTAGGGTTAGCCAAACGCTGCACAAGACTCCTTGATAGAGCGAAGTGCCTTCATCAAGGTCAATCTTGACTACATTTCTCCCAATAGTCAAGGCACTTGGTCCTAATCCTAGTTAATCAACCCTAAACCTATTCCTTTCACTTTTTCCAATTTCTACCCTAATCATAGAAGGTCTCTTAGGGCCTAGTGCGAAATGCATTAGGGTGGTCTCCTTCAAGAGTGAGTTGGCATGCTACTGCGTTGGGGTCTCCTCTAAGTATCCAAATTTTGAAGCAAACCCCGTGGCTAGATTTGGGGAAACCTCGAGCCCAACCTTCTACATCAATTCTTCTCCTAGGCTTCTTTGGTTAGTGGCATTCAATAGGTCAATCGCTCTTGAAAACTCGTTGGAAGTTGATCATTCCTTGACCTATCTTATCCTTGCTTGACCTAGGTACCTTATTCTTCTTTTGATTTTGCAAACCCTTGGCCTTGCTTGGATCCCCTATGTCTCTCTTGTGGTCCCAAATCATCATATGATCACTATATCGCAAAACCTTGGGAGGTCCTTTATTCATTTAAGAGTCCTTGATCTAGGTGAA
>APFE031685588.1:0-21462 GCA_000404065.3 Pinus taeda | reverse complement strand
ACGTGGAAAGAATATAACACAACCCAACATCGCCATTACATATGTCAAACGAGATACTATGTTATTATCACTGATTTGGAGTCATAAAATTTCTATTTGTAACAATGTGATCTCTTAATCCTAGTCTCTCTATTTAGCACTTCTAGCTCTCTTCCAATGCACCATAAAAATTCAAGATTCATAGAATCTATATTGCTTCTTTTCCAACTTTGAAGACTTCCCAACACGAACCCCTATCTCAATAGCAATCATTATGTCAATCTCACATTGGTTTACATAGGACAACTAAACCATGCCCTATTTCCTTCTTAATATATTGATTGAAGAAGGAAAATACCATATAGCCAAATTTGAGATTTTCCCTAGCTCTCTCTTAACATCATCCACAAAATCAACTTTGGAACCTTCCCAAAACTTGAAGTTCCAATTATGCAACCAATGTTTTTTCCTATTTCCCCAAAGCATACTAAATAGAGATATTGGCCTTGCTAAATCTCATAAGATTTTATTATGCTACAATTAATAGAGTAAAGATAAGACAATCCAAAGTCGCCTACCTTCTACTTGGATCGATTACTCCCATGATTTCCATGGCCAACATGTCGCACCATCAAATATTGTTGTACTCCTTATTCCTTCACATAATTTCCATCACATAGGGAGTATCATGTCATCACTAAAGAGAATGTGATCCACACATGATATAGGGGATATAGGCCCATGCCAAGTCCAACCTTACATTACAAAAATATTTCATTTAATTTGTAAACTATTGTGGATATTTCAATGGATTGTTCACCACAACAAATCTGATAAAACTATATTTAAAAATTTGAAATCTACACTATTAGTGTTATATTTCTCTTTAGATTTCTAGATCTATAGATTATTGTTAATTTTGTATGCATGCAAAATAAAATTATGCAGAAAATAAAGAAAAGTGAAGTAAAAACTCGCAAACCGCAATTTGACACAAGATATGACCTGGGAAACCCTTTCAAAAGAAATTGCAACTGGAAGATGAGGTCATTCTATTCTCTTTATCTGAATAGAAAATGTCTGCGAATACAAAGAATTATGGTCTGCAGCCTGTGGGCTACTACAATGCATAAATCCTCTATATGTGCTCTATCTCCTATCCCTCTCGATTATTGTTTCTCATCTATGGAACGTATGCACTCAAAAAAATGGAACCCCTTTTCCTCCTAGAGACCCATTTATAACATTGCTCGATACCCTACTAGGGGTTAAGTTTGACTACCTTAACTGTTAACTAGAGTTATATTATGGACTCTTCTAGATTCTTCTTCATCATAATCATGTGGCAAGCCCATTTTCCATGAATAATAGGGGTTGATGTGGCATCCTCTTGAATTACGGTAGTGAAAATGGGAAGGTTAACTTTTGGGTGACATAAATTTTGCATACGAACTCTGATTGACGTGATTCTTGTGTCGTTAGAAATCTATTCGTGTGTAGAATATGAAAAAAATGTGTAGTGATAAAGTGACAGAGTTTTACCCTCAAAAAATCTTGTTTGATGTCTCAAAATGCTCCTGGAAGGTTTCAGACCCCAATTTGCCAAACTGGGTCTTGCTAGTAAAAATGGTTTTGTGAGTTGTTTCTTCCATTTTGAAAGCATCAACATGCATGACAAATAATATAATGATCCAATCCAGATCAACATTCTTACCTTAGCCCACTCCTTACTCCATTCCCATGCTTAAACATAATCCTCTCGTTGTATATAAAGAGTCGTCAGCAATACACTACATCCTCCATAATTCCAATCAAAGACATCCAAAATCCATACATTAAATAATTTTTATAGAATATAAAATGAATTATAAAATTGAAAAATAACCAACTTTTCATATATAAACAAGGTTTTGGCCTCCTTCTTGGTTCCTCTATTTACTATTAGATCTATTTATTGATTATTTCGCCTCAAAACATGAATGAAATACAATATCTACTGGGCTAAAACTTTTAAGGAAATAAGAAATAATATTTTAGAATTCCCCACTATAATTAATTTATGAATCTTTTAAGACATTTACTTCAATTATACCTTATAAAAAAACCGTAAACTTCTACTTATTTATTTGTTACCACACCTAACTTCTACTTATTTATTTGTTTTTTTTTATGTAAGCTAAGGAGGTACCATTCTTTTTCATTACTTCGAATTGAAACCAATGCATTTCCATGGTGGCCTCAACCCGCCCCGAAGGGAAACCGGGTTTGTTGGCCACCTTAAGTTTTTGACAGCCATCCAAAAACCAAAAATCCTAATTCTTCTTGTCCATGCTATGTAGGCTAAACATTCATAAAGATTACTACTGTTCCTTTTTTGCATTATATACTTAAACTAGACACCAAAACTATCCATCAACATTCACCAAAACTACAGATAGCATACACATATCTTCAGCTGCTAACCTGCATGGCTTCCTGCTGGTCATCTTCTTTCTTTATACCCAGGTTAATCTTCTCTATTTGCTACTGAATCTCATCCAGTTTTTTGTCCTGCATCATCATGGTGATCTGAATGTTCTGCAGTTCTTTCTTCAAATTAGGAATTCCTTGGGACAATTCAACCATCTCCATGGCAACCTGCTCCATAGCCTTTTCCAACAGCCTTTTCATAACCCAATATACATGCAAGGCTTGTTTGTACATGGTCATGCGTCCTCTTTTATTTCCTGGATCTGGTAGTAGGTATTCCCAATCTTCCATTTCTGAACCTGATTGAGCCTGGGTCACTTCTTCCTCCAGATGCTGAATTATTCTTCTAATGTCCTTATTAGTGTTTTCACAGTAGGCTTGCTTTGCAAACTGAATCTTCTTCTCCAATGTTTTCCTATATTTTCTTGCTGATAATGGCTCGCGCTCCTCACGTTTCACTGCTGGTCGTCCTCTTCCATTGCTGTGTCGCCCTCGTCCCCATCCTGCTCTTCCTCTGTTCCTGTAATTTCCTCTGCCTCCCCGACCTTTCATGCCCGCGGTGCTCCCGAAGTCACCTCCCTCTTCGCGCCCTTTGCTTCTCCCGTCTCCATACTCCCTTTCTTCCTGAGGTTTGTCCTTTGCTAACCCCTCGTCCTCCCTTGCCCTCTTTCTTGGTTGCTCAAATCTGTCCTGGTTTGAATCAAACATTTCCACTTCGTCCTCAGTATCATCCTGAACTGTCTGATACTATTCTTCATCTTCTCCAGCCTCAATTCCTTTCCCTTTTTTCCTCGGGCTTCTCCGTCCTCTGGTCTCCTCTTCCACTTCAATTCTCATTCTCCTTCTCGTTGCCATTCGAGTTCTCCTTCCGGCTCTTCTTATTGTTTCTCCCTGCCTCCTCTGCCTTTCTGTGAACCTTCCTGGTGTTTTCGCCACCTTGTCTCTTCGCAAGTTCTCTGTTGTTTCATTTATCGTTCTCCTTTCTTTGTCTTGCCTTCCTCCTTTATGATGTCTCCACTGCCGCTTCTCCTCATTTCCCTTCTCTCGAGTCTCTTGCCACCTGTCGCGTTCATGATCGCCCACCTCTCTTCATCCTTCCTCTATGCCATCGTACCCACGTCCAATCTCTGCAACACTACCTCCACCACCTTCGTCATTCATTGTTTCATCATCGTCCCTCCTCGAAATGTTGTCCTTTCTATTGATCCCTCTGTCCACATTCATCATTGCCCACCCTCCTTTTACCTTGTCATCATCCCTTGCCTGAATTGTATTGATTACACTGATCGTCGCCATTATCACCCCGATCGGGGGTCTCTGGGGGCCTTTTTTATTTTGTTGTCATTCCATTATGGTCTTGAGGGATTATGGTAGTGAGTTCATCCATCCCGACTTATTCCCTATTGTTGGCCAGCTGTTGTCGGTCTTTTCCCCCTGTTCTTTACATCCCCAGTTTGCCAGGTAGTCTGCAGCCTTATTTCCTTTTCTCCTTACATGGCTAAAGATCTTGTATTCTATTCTCTTTGGTATTACTGCCAAGTCCTGAATGATCCCTGTCGTCCTCCAACTTCTAGCTACTTGCTCCCAGTCTTTCCCGTTGTTGAGTTTTCGTAGCATTCCACCACTATCTGTGAGTCGCCTTCTATTTCCAAATCCGTATAACCATTCCTTACTTCTATCCTTAGTCCTTGATAAACAGCCCACAATTCTGCTTCATTGTTGGTCATTACGCCTCCCCCTTCCGCGAACACCCATCTTGTGTGTTTCTCACTGTCTCTAAAGATACCCCCAAAGCCTGTCGGCCCTAGGTTTCCTTTAGAGGCCCCGTCAAAATTCAATTTAATGAAATTTCTTCTAGGGTACTTGAACTTTTCTGGACTCTGAATCTGAGCTTGTTGTTGTATTTCTTTTCTCGGATACACCATGCCAAAATCCATATTTAGTTTTGTTAAAATTCTTCCTTCTTCAGGGTTCGCTTTCCAATCATCCTCCTCCCAAGTCTCTGCCAGAACGGTCTCTCTAATTGCATTTTGAATTCCTATCCATATCTTTTCCGGAGTATTGATCTTATCCAAAAAAATCCTTCGATTTCTTTCCTTCGAAAGATGCCATATCACAAATCCTATGGCTAAATTCCAGGTTCTCCTTACGACCTTACATGAAAATTGTCCCTTACCCCATTGAAAGAGAGTCTTTTTGATGTCACTGGGATCTATATTTGATTTTCCGAAGAGACTTCTGATGTCTCCCCATTGATGTTGGGCAAATGGACAGGAGTTTAAAATGTGTTCCTGGGTTTCGATCCCCATCTTACAAAGGCTGCATCTCGGGGGTCCCAAAAATCCTTTTCTAAATCTTGTCCCACATCAGGATCCTTTCTCTTCCAACTAGCTAGGCGAATATAGCTATCTTTGGCCACCACTTATTATTCTATATCTATTCCCATTGTACTGCTTCTTCCTCCCTCTCCTGATGGGTTGTTAAATAGTATGCTTCCTTGACTGTAAAGGACCCTCTTGTAGATTTTCCCCATCTGAGAATATCCGGACCTAGTCTGGCTTTGATTTTCCTTGATTCCAGTTCTTTTATACATATTCCTTGCTGCTCTTGATCAATATTTTCATCTCATTCTTCTGTTTTTCTCCATATTCTCCATATCCCGTCTGTCTTCCATTCTTTCCAGTAGTCTCTTACATATTCTCGCCCCTCCCTGACTGCTTTTTGATATATACTTTGTAGGGCTTGTATACTGACCATTTTGTTTCTTTGTTGCCACTCCTCTTCCCAAAATCTAGTCGTATATCCTCCTCTTATTTCCCAGAATGCATAGTTGTTTATGATGTTTCTGTTCTGACTTGCCAGTTCCCATATTGTGGAACCTTTTGGGGTTTCTTCTGCTCTAAGGATGCCTTCCGTAGTTGCAGGCATATTATATTTCGGTGTCCATATTCTCTTCCACAAGTCGTTTCCTCCTCTCATCCACCTCCACCACAACTTTGCCCCTAGCACTTTGTTCAGAATCTCAGGGTCTCTGAGTCCTAATCCCCCTTCTTCTTTTCTTTTTGTCAAGCTTTTCCATGAAACCAGTGCCCATTTCCTCTGCTGCTTTGGCCCTCCCCAGATAAATTTACTATAGATTTCCTTCATTTTAGTGCACACCCCTTTGTGGACAGCCATGATAGATAGGGGGTAAATTGGTATAGCTTGAAGGACTGATTTCAATAATACCAATCTACCTGCTATGTTCAGCGATCTAAAAGACCAACTTGCAAGTCTATTCTTGATATTTTCTATGATTTGCTGCCAGTTTGCCAGTCTTGTGGGGTTTATATCTAGTTGATTCCCCAAGTACTTTGTTGGTAGTTCACCCTGTCTGAATCCTAGCGTTCTGATTAGATGAGTTTTGATCATGTCCGGGGTGTTGAAGATGAAGGTGCATGATTTCTCTTTGTTTATTTCCATACCTGATGCCTCCATAAAGAAATCCAAGATCCTTTTAACACCCCTTACCTCATTTATTGAGACTTCACAGAAGAGCATAATGTCATCCACAAACTGTTGATGGGTGATGGGCAAATTATTTCCCCATAGCCTTAATCCTTTAATTTTCCTTTCCCTCAGTTCTTTTTTAAAATACCTTCCCAGACCCTCCGCAGCCAATATAAATAAGAAAGGGGATAAAGGATCCCCTTGTCTTATTCCTCTAGTGGCATTGAAGGTTGACGATGGCACCCCATTTAACATGATAGAGAAAATAAGGGTTGATATCATATTGTAAACCCATTCTGTCCATCTACTACTAAATCTGAAGGCCGCAAGAATTGCCTTGAGGTATTTCCAGTTTAGACGGTCGTAAGCTTTTGACAAATCTAACTTTATCATCATTCCTACTACTAGTCCATCAAGGATTTGCCTTCCCTCCACAAAACCGGTTTGCTCCGGTGAGATTATGCTGGGGAGGATGGATTTTAATCTTTTAGCCATCAGAGTGGCAATTATTTTATATATTACATTGCACAGGGCAATTGGTCGGAAACCTTGGGCAGTTTCAAATTAGCGTTTTTAGGAATCATGGTAAGGAAAGTAGAATTGAGACCTGACCATACCTTTTGTTTTATGCGGGATTCCTCTACTACCTCCAAAATCTCTTGGCCAAGAAAATGCCATCATGCTTGATAAAACTCCGTTGTGTATCCATCCAGTCCTAGCGCTTTGTTTTTCTTCATACTCTTCACAATTTCCTCCACTTCCTCTAGAGTGGCTACCCTCATCAATGCCATATTTTGTTCCTCTGTTATTATTCTGGGGATCTCTTTACCGATAAGGTCTATAGCCACTTCTCTGTCTACTTGTGGTTCTGTTAATATGTCCTTATGGTATCCCACCAAAGTTTGCTCAATTCCTTCATGTTCTATTATCCTTTCTCCTTCTTCGTTTTTGATAGAAAAGATCCTGTTCCTTTGCCTATGTTGAATCATGGCTTGGCGAAAGAACATAGTGTTTCTTTCCCCTTCACATAATCAATTTATCCTGGATTTTTGTTTCCATAGGATCTCCTCCTGTTTCATCCACTCCTCAAGTTGGCTCAATATATTTCCTTCTTCTTTACTTCTTTCCTCATTTCTTCCTTCTGTAATAATTTTTTGTTGTATCTCTTCCATTTCTTTCTCTAGCTTTTGTTTTTCCATCATTATATTCCCAAACTCGTCCTTGTTCCATTTTTTTATTTTCCCTTTGAGTTCTTTGAGTTTTAATTGAAAAGTATGCATCTTACCTTTTCCTTTTTGTGTACTTTGATTCCACCATTCCTCTACCTTAGATAAGAACTGGGGATTCCTGAGCCAGAAAGCCTCAAACCTGAAGGGTCTTTTGAGGGAGTTTTTCTTAATTTCTATTTCCAACCTGATCGGCCAATGGTCTAAACCCATCGCCGACATGATTTTGGCTTCAACAAATACATCCTGGTTCATTATTTGTTCTGCTATAAGGAATCGATCTAATCTAGAAGCTATTTGATTTATTCCTCCCCTTCGGTTATTCCAAGTGTGTATGTCGTTAATTGTTGGAATTTCTATCAGCCTTTGTTCTGTAATCATCTCATTGAACTCCTCCATGTTTTTATCCAGTCTCCTTATGTCGCCTCTCTTTTCTTCTGTTGTTCTTATCATATTAAAGTCACCCCTACTATCCACGGAATTCCAGGAAAGATCCTTCTTGTGGATTACAGGTTCTTAAGGAAGTTTTTCTGATCCCTTGGTATGTACGGTCCGTAGACTCCTGAGATGAGGATCCTCTCCGTTGATCATGTCATTCTGAATAAGCCTGTGAGGATTCTGGAAGAGCTTATCCAATTTTCAAACAGTACCTCTTCAGGATTCCATAAGATAGCAAGACCCCCTGCTGTGCCACTCGCATCCTGACCCATCACCTCATATTGTATTTTTTGCTTTTTTATTATCCCTTCTAATTGTTGGAAGCTAATTTTTGTCTCTTGAATGATCATTATGCTAGGCTTATCTTTCTTGATCCTCTCCTTTAGATACCTCTACTTTCCTTTGCTGTTGAGTCCCCTAATGTTCTAGCTTGTGACTATCATCTTATAACTTTTTGGATGGTTGTCGAAATACCTCTGAAAGAGGTATAACCCTGCCTGAGTTGACCAATATCTCTCCAACCGCTTGTATGGTTTCATTCATTGTCCGTCTTCCTTGTTTCCTGCCTCCTTTGCTAGTATTGTCCATTCCCAGACTTTGGATTCCTTGTGTTCCTGTTTGATCTGTCTGATTCTCTGAAGTAATTCCTTTCTTTTCCTTGTATTTCTGGAATGTTTCTCTATACAATTTCTTTTGGGTTTCCGAGATAAACTTTCATCAAGATTCTTCTAATCTTTCATCAAGATTCTTCTAATCCTGTAACAATATTTTTATGATTCTTTCCTCCTCGTTCCCGATGTCCTTTTGTGTATCTGTCTCCCTCTGGATTTGTTCTGTTGTCATCTCCATACTCTCCTCCGATCCTTCTCCGGCCTTACTATTCTGGTTTAGGTCTAGTTCCTTTGTTTCTTTAGTAATTTCCATGGGCTCCTCTGCGTTTTCTTCCTTTCCAAGCTCCTCTTCTTCCTCCTGTAAGACCTGGAATTTGTTTTTGCATTCTACTATTACTAGTTTTGCAGATTGTTGCATCCTTGTTATTTCCTTTCCTGACCTCTTTTTCCTCTGGAATTCCTAGAAACCCGTTTCCCCTTCATTCATCCCTTCTGTCCCCCTTTGCTCTTCTTCCTTTTTCCTTGTTGTTTCCTCTTCTTTATTCAGTGGGCATTGTTTGAAGAGGTGTCTGTATTCATGGCATCTTCTACATCTAAAGGGTATATGTTCGTAGTCCATTGGTTGCTGCCATATTTCGTCATGATACTCAAGCTCTATGTACTCCGGTAGTGGTTCTGCTATATTCATATAGACACATATCCTTGCATAGGATGTATACTTCCCTCTTTTTGTTGACTCTGCAACTTTAACAAAAGTCCCGACTGTATTGCCTATACCTTCCAGGATATCAGGGTCCCAGAACTCCATTGGTAAACCAAATAGTCTTACCCAGATGGGTGCTGCTAGCATTTTTCGTGGTCTGGGTTGTATCTATCCTCCCAATGCCTCATAAATAAGCCAACATTATTCATAAAATATGGTCCTCCTTCAAAGGTTCTTTCCTTATCCTCCAGATTTGCAAATATCACTGTAAAGAAACCCTTTGCCCCTAGCTTTAGGTCTATATGCCCTTTCGGCTTCCATCTTTGTTGTATTCACTTAGCTAGGTCTCTTTTTGACGGCCAAAAACCTCCAAACTTGCATATCAAGGCATGGTCTCTCATATAACTTCTGCAGTCTTCAAGTTTATTTTTGGGTATTACATACCTTGGTTTTTTCTGGGCTCTAGGAAGGCATCTACCTCCAAGCTTTGTTTGCCACCGATTTCCCAGTACTGGCGCATCGTTTCCTTTCTCCTCTGGGTTTCTCTGCATCCCGAACCCACTGGATTCTCCCGCCGCCATATTTTTGTAGGAGGGGATCTCTCCCCTCCCCATCACCCCTTCCATGGTGTTCTTCAGTCCTGTCTAGCCCTCCTCTTCTGATTCTGTCTCCGCCGGTTCTTTCGCGTACAAGATATTCACCCTTCTTCCCTTGTCGCCATCGCTGATCCACTTCCAGCCCTATCTTTGTTAACCCTAGGTTTTCAAAGCCCTTGCTCGGCCTTCCTCGCCCCGCCTACTTATTTATTTGTTACCACGCCCAAGCTTACATATTTATTTGTTACAACTCCTAAGCTCCAAATATAAAGAATTCTACGTATCCTTCAGAATATAAAATCACCCCTTCTATACTTAGAATATAAGATCACTCCTCCCCTACCCTCCCTCTTCCTACCACCCCAATTATTTATAAGTATAGTTGAGATAATAAACCATATGAATACTTACATGTCGCTACGTGATGAAGTTATTTGTGTATCGGATAATTCTTTAATAAATAATATTTGGGACAATAGTATTGTATTTGACATATTTATTATTAACATTCAAGGAATGTTCTTCCCCTTAATAATAGGTCAGCGCATGGAGTTTGATAGAGATTTATTTTTAAAAGTTTATTTTGATTTTTTATTATTATAAACAATCCATTGTCATTATGTAAAAAGCTATCACATTTAAGACTAAAAGCTTTTCACTCTTTCTTTTTAGTAGTTGGTATGATAAAACTTGTCCTTCATATTGATTTTTAATTGGTCTCACATGATGTTTTATCATGCAGCAACTAGTGTTTGTTTTCATTCATATAAATTATCTTTCTATACCTCTTGCTTCAAATTGTACATAGGAATCTTTTATCTTTCATTATATAATTATAGCACTTCATATTAATTGTCTGCACTCACATAAATTCTCCCCATGTAACTATGTTCCCTATTGTACATAGGGAACTTTATCCTCCTTTGTATAATTATTGTACTTCATCATTATTGTACTTGAATGGTCTGAGTTATCCATCGACTCATAAAACGTCCAAACTCTTCTCAGGTAGAGTTTTTACCTTGGAATCCAGTCCAATAAATTCATAATAATTTCTAACAATGAAGACAAGAATTTGGATGAATTTTGGATAAGGTATTTGTTTATAGATAAGATACTTGTTTGTATGGTTGTAATGGAGGTTGTCAAAATCTACATTTTAGTCATTTATATTTCTAAGTTTTCCACTTTGTCAATAACGTTGGCTTTTTTTTAGCTTTTTAATTTAATATTAAAAATAGTTAATATATTTTTATTTAAAACAACAACATAAGTATTCAAATTTTAATATGTAAACTAATTTTTAATACAGATCTGACTATATTTAAATGACTAATAACATTCTATATTAATAAAATTTAATAAATTTATTATTTTACATAATATTTTATTATAATATACCATTTG
Source organism: Pinus taeda (assembly GCA_000404065.3). NCBI lineage: Eukaryota > Viridiplantae > Streptophyta > Pinopsida > Pinales > Pinaceae > Pinus > Pinus taeda. The sequence continues at coordinate 10,544 of APFE031685588.1, read as the reverse complement.
ACTTATAAATTATTAACCAAATCAAATATTTTATGTATATTTATAATTATTAAACCAAATCAAATATATATTACATAAATATTGATATGTGACTAATAATTTTATTATATATAACAATTTTATGCAATATTTTACATATATCATCACTCATTAACTTATATATTATTAGAATTAGGGTTGTGGTGCTGAGGGAATGGGGGAGAGCCGCACCAGCAAGGAGCTTTAGGGTTTCGCAGCGTGACGGTGCACCAGGGAAGCAAGCGGGAAGATCGAAGATCGAAGAAGGAGCAGGAGCCCTCATCCAGACTGGAGTGAATCTGCGTGGGGGAAAATAGAAAGTTGAGATCCATCCGAGAAATTAGTTCTGAAGGCGGCCATGGAAGGTAATCCGGGGAGGGGAGAGATCCCCTCCTTTAAAAATGTGGTTGCAGGGGAATCCAACGGTGGAAGCAGATTAGAGCCACAGAGGGACAACAGCAAAGATAACCCGGTCTTGGGCAGTCGATGGCAAGCAAGAATGGGGGGTAGATGCCTTCCAAGGGTGCAGAAACGACCAAGGTATGTGATCCCAAACAATAAGCTGGAAGATTATCGCAGTTATATGAAAGACCATGCTCTAATCTGTAAGTTTATAGGTTTTTGGCCCTCTGAGAGAGATTTGGTAAAATGGATTCAATTAAGATGGAAACCAAAAGGGCATATTGACCTTAAACTGGGAGCAAAGGGTTTTTTTACAGTCATCTTTGTGAACTTAGAGGATAAAGAAATAATCTTTGAAGAGGGCCCATATTTCATGAACAATGCGGGGTTATTCATGAGACATTGGGAAGAGAGATACAACCCGGATGCAGAAAAATTGTTGGCTGCCCCCATTTGGGTTCGTTTGTTTGGATTACCTTCAAATTTTTGGAACCCTGAGATTTTAGAAGGAATCGGTAACTCAATAGGGGCCTTTGTCAAAGTTGCAGAAACAACAAAGAGGGGAAAATTCACATCCTACGCAAGGATCTGCGTTTATATGAACATAGCAGAGCCATTGCCTGAATTCGTGGAAGTGGAGTATCATGATGAAATTTGGCAGCAGCCATTAGATTACGAACACATCCCCTTTAGATGTCATAAATGCCATGAATACGGACACCTGCTTAGGGAATGTCCACAGAACAGGGAAGGAGAGCTGAAAAGAATAATAGAAGAAGAGCAAAGAAAGACGGAGGCAGCTGAGACAGAAGAGAGGGGTTTCAAGGAAGTCCATAGGAGATAGAAACCGCGTACTGAGGGACAAAAAGGGCAAACAAAAGGAAAGAACATCCCTGTGGAAAATCAAAACAAATTCCAAGCCCTCCAAGACGAGGACGAAGAGTCCGAAGAAGGTAAGCAGGAAGAGCCAGCTATGGATTTTGTCCCGATGGAAATCATAGCGGATGCCCTAGGAAAAACCATCAGTCAAACAAAAGAAACTGAAGTTGAAATGGTTGACCATCAGGAAACAACAGGAGAACAGCTTACTCAAGGATCAGACAAGAGGAAAGAGAATGGGACCGAAGAAGAGCGGATAATGAAAAAACTATTGCAAGAATGGAGAAATTTAGATGAGAGATTCATACCTGAAATCCAAAAACAGCAATACAAGGAGGCCTTTCAAAAATTCAAGGAGAAGAAAGAAGCAATGGTGGAAATCGGACCGGAGCAATCAGAAGCGACAGGGTCTCAGAGCATAGGAATGGACGGTCATGGCAAAGGAGGAAGGAAAAGAGGAAGGAGACCCCTGAATGAGACGATCCAAGCAGTAGGAGAAACTCTTGTCAATTCCAGAAGAGTGATACCTCTGTCTGAGGTATTTCACCCCCCCCTAAAAAGTTATAAATGATTATCACGAGCTGGAATATAATAGGACTTAACAGTAAAGGAAAGCAGAGGTACCTAAAGGAGAGACTGAAGAGAGATAAACCAAGTATAATGATGATTCAAGAAACTAAAATGAATCAACAGCAGATACAGGAAATTTTGGAAAAATCTAAAACAAAATATGAAATCATGGCCCAGGACGCGGAGGGAACAGCCGGTGGTTTAGCGATCTTATGGAATTCAGAGGAGGTCATTTTCGAAAATTGGATCAGCCTCCCCAGAATTCTTTCTGGAGTATGTAGGATAGTAGGAATGAAGGAAAGAATCCTCATTTCTGGAGTGTATGGCCCTAATCTCCCCAGGGGTCGAAAAGATTTTATGAGGAATATTCAGGCAGTAAGGAAAATAATCCCGTATGATTTATGGATATTAGGCGGAGATTTCAATTTGATTCGGGATCTAGGAGAGAAACGAGGAGGCATCAGGAGACAGGATCCAAGTATGGAAGAATTCAATGAGCTCATAACAAATCTAAGATTAGTAGATATTCCAACAACAAACGGGGTGTTCACCTAGAATAACAGGAGAGGTGGCAGGAATCAGATTGCCTCAAAAGTGGATAGATTCCTCCTATCTGAGCAAGCTCTGATCAGGCATGTTTTCATAGAGGCCAAAATCCTCCCAGGATTAGGCTCTGATCACTGGCCGATATGTTTAGAAATTGACATTAAAAAAATAAAAAGCAAGAAACCTTTCCGATTTGAGTCCTTTTGGCTCAGAAATCTGGACTTCCTTCATAAAATAGAAGAATGGTGGACGCAGAGTCAAGTCAGAGGACAATGTAAAATGCATACTTTCCAATTAAGGCTTAAGGATATAAAGAACAAAATTAGAAAATGGAACAAGGAGGAATTTGGGAATATTTTTTAGGACAAACAAAAACTTGAAAAGGCAATGGAGGAGGTCCAACAGCAAATTATCTTGGAGGGAAGAGACGAAGAAAGAAGCAAGGAGGAGAGCCGAATAATAAGTCAGCTAGAGGAAAGGAGAAAACAGGAGGAAATCCTATGGAGACAGAAGTCAAGAATAAATTGGCTTCGGGAAGGCGAGAGAAATACGAAATTCTTTTATCAAGCGATGATTCAGCACAGGCAGCGGAACCGGATCTTCTCAATTAAGAATGAAACAGGAGAGAGAATAATAGAACAAGACGGCATAGAGCAAGTTCTAGTTGATTATCATAAGGGGATCCTCTCCGAAACCCAGGATGACATAGGGGAAGCAATAAATCAAATATGTAAGGAGATCCCAAAAATGATCACAGAGGAGCAGAACAAAGGTCTTATGCGAGCATCAACACTAGCAGAGGTCGAAGAGGTGGTTATGAACATGCAAAGAGGAAAAGCACCGGGACCGGACGGCTTCACGATCGAATTCTATCAGGCTGGGTGGAAGTTCCTGGGACAGGACATCTTGGAAGTTGTTGAAGAATCTCGGTTAAAGCACAGAATGTGGTCAGGTATTAATTCCACTTTCCTAACCTTAATTCCTAAAACTAATAACTCGGAGGAAGCTCAAGGTTTTCGACCTATAGCCCTGTGTAATGTTATTTATAAAATAATTGCTACACTGGTTGCAAAAAGATTGAAACCGCTTCTGCCAAGCATCATCTCCCCTGAGCAAACGGGTTTTGTTGAAGGAAGGAAAATACTAGATGGTTTAGTGGTGGCCCAAGAGATGATTCACTCCCTCAATCAAAACAAGCGGAAAGGAATGATGATTAAATTAGATCTCTCAAAGGCGTATGATCAATTGAATTGGAGATACCTTTGTACAGTGTTGGAAGCATATGGTTTTGAAAAACGTTGGATTGAATGGATATTCAGCATGGTCTCCACTCCAAGTTTCTCAATCTTGGTCAACGGCTCTCCATCAAAGACCTTTAACGCCTCAAGGGGTATAAGGCAAGGTGATCCATTATCACCCTTTCTCTTTATCCTAGCAGCAAATGAACTTGGGAGAATCATAAAAAGGGAAACTAGGAGAAACAAGATCAAAGGTCTAAAACTTTGGGGAAACAATTTAGCTATCACACATCAACAATTTGTTGATGACATAATGCTATTCGGGGAAGTTAGCCTCAGGGAGGTCAGGGCAATCAAGGAAGTCTTGGAAGTCTTTTCGGAAGCTTCAGGCATGGAGATCAACAAGGAGAAATCATGCACTTTCATATTTAACACCCCGGAGGCAATCAAGGCCCACCTTACCAGAACTTTGGGATTCAAACGAGGAGAATTACCTACAAAGTATCTAGGTAATCAACTGGATATTCATCCAACTCGAATGAAGAACTGGCAGGAAGTTATTGACAAGATAAAAAGGAGGTTATCAAACTGGTCGTTCAGATCTCTGAACATCGCCAGCCGCATAGTCCTCTTAAAGTCTGTTCTCCAATCAATTCCAGTATATACCCTATCTATAAGAGCAGCCTCGAAAGGCGTCTGTGCAAAACTAAGGGAGATCTTTAGAAAGTTTATTTGGGGAGGTCCAAATCAACAGAGGAAATGGGCCCTTGTTTCATGGGCTGATCTGATCCAAAGAAAAGAAGAGGGGGGTTTGGGGGTGACGGATCCTGAAATCCTCAATAAATTTTTAGGGGCAAAATTATGGTGGAGATGGCTGCAAGGAGGGACAGAGGTCTGGAAGAAGATTTGGGAATACAAATATAATATGCCGGAACAAACAGATGGAAAATTGAGAATCGAAAGCACCCCAAAGGGGTCATCAATTTGGAATTTAGCAAGCCAAAATAGAGATTTGATTAACCAATATGCCTTCTGGGAGATCCGGGGCGGAGAGAAAGCAAAATTTTGGGAAGATGGATGGCAACAAAAAGGAAAGATGAAAGAAATACAAACTCTTCAAGATCTTCAATAGAGAGATCAAAGGATAGGGATGGAGAATGTTAAGGATTATTGGGTGGAAGGAGAAGACAGAGAAATATGGCAAAAATGGAAAAAACCAGGAGAATGGACTGAAAACATTAACATGGAGACTGAGGAAATTTACAACAGAGAAATGGATCTCAGAAAAATAAGAAACAGGACTGATGAAGACATCCTAAGATGGGGGAATACTATGAGAGGGACTTTCACAGTCAAGGAAGCTTACTTCCTATCAACAAGGTAGATTCAGGATGAAGCAGTTCAAGACTGGAAGAAGATTTGGGAAGGGAAATGGTGGCCAAAAGTCACAATCTTTGCCTGGTTGGTTAGCAAGGGGAAGATATTCACCTAGGATAAAATCATAAAGAGGGGTTTTCAAGGCCCATCAAGATGCAGCCTCTGTAACCGGGAAGAAGAAAATCAAGAACACCTCCTAAACAAGTGTCCTTACGCCGAAAGCATATGGGAGAAGACTAGATTTCTATTTGGCAGAACAATGAGAGATCCGACTAATATCCGCAAGACCATAGGTCAATGGGGCTTAGGGCAATTCCAAAGCAAAGTGGTCAGAAGAATATGGAGTCTAGCGGCTGGCTTTGTGATCTGGTTCATATGGAAGGAGCGAAATAAAAGAATATTCAGAGGGCAAAGTAGTAGACCAGAAAAGGTTTGGGAAGAGATAAGTAAAGCGATTAAAGAAACTGTGCTTTCAGACAGATGGGATGAGGAGGATTGGAAGTTGGATCAAAATGAAGGAAGAATAGCTTCAATGCTGAATCTAGAATTCAGTATGTTCTACCCAAGACAGAGAGGAAAAGCAACCCCCAGGTTCAAAGTCCTAATCAATTCAATTACCCCGGGACTCACTCCATCAAATTGAACTTTGATGGAGCTTCGAAAGGCAACCCAGGTCCGGCAGGTCTTGGAGGTGTCTTTCGGGATGGAAAAGGCAAAACCAGATGGATTTTCGCTAAATGGGCAGGAGAGATGACGAATAATGAAGCGGAACTTTGGGCTGTTCACGAGGGCCTGAGGATAGCTATCCGAAATAGGTACATGAACATGGAAATTGAAGGGGATTCGCAAATCACGATTGAGATGTTACGGAAACTTAAGGATGGGCAGAGGTGGGATAAAGTGGCCAAAAGCTGGAGGACCGCAGCTATCATCAAAGACATTGAGGAATTGTTAAACAAGATTGATTACAAGACCATCAATCACGTCCGACGAAATGGAAACAAGGCGGTGGATTTCCTAGCAAATTGGGGAAGCAAGGAAGCAAACAGCAAATTGGATAGAAGCTGGCCTTCTCTAGAGAGAGATCCCAACTGGGATAGCCTCAAAACAATTTTAAACCAAGACCATGATGAAGCAACAAAGTATAATTCAAGAGGCAATTGACCGCCCGATCGGGCTAGCTGAGCTGTCAAGAAGGGACATTATGAATCGGCGGCGCATGGAACAGGCTGCAGCAGCTGCAGCTCAAGGCATCATTACCATTGGCAAGTGGATTGGCCGGCCGCATGGTGGAGATGGTCAGCTAATCGTTAGAAGGGGAGGAAGGACGGCGAAGTTATCAGGTAATAATGCTGCAGACCTCGGGATTACATATTGGCATAAAACAGTAAATGATACCGGCATCCAGAGAAGTTTTGAGAGCGAAGGGTGGCGAAGAGATCAGCGCCGAGAGAAGAGTTTTCCATCTCAAGCCTAGATACACTGCAGCCCGAACAGACTCCGGAGGGAAGCAGGTGGAGAAGATTACAGTGGGCGAAGGAAGATGGAGGCGGAAGGAAGCGGGAGTGCGAGAAGATGGATGAGGAGCAGCGGACATGAGGAATAGAGCAAAGCCGAAGCAGACAGGAAAGGAAAACGAAAGATTGAGGACGAGGTGCAGCCGAAAGTTCAGGTGTTTGAGATATCAAAAGGAGAGAGCGAGGAACCGGAGGACGATAAGGGGAATGATGTGTGGAAAGGTCAGTGGAATTATAACTCAGCAGCTGAAACTGATGAAGCTGGAGATGCACCAGCTCAATCTGCAGGTAGAGGCAGGGGAGGCTCCCGAGGAGGAAAGGGGCGCAGAGGCAGAGGCGGACGTCGACGGAAAGACTTGGCGGAAGGGAGAAGCCGAAGGGGGCATCAATGTAGCCCCAGGTCGGAGGAGGAGACAGAGCCTGCTGTGGGAGAGGAGATACGCTGGACAAGGCAAAATATTGGTAACAGAGTCAGAATTGCTGAGAAGGAATATAGAGAGAAGTCCAATCCTAAGATTAGGAGAATTATGGAACACTGGGAAGAAGAAGCCATCCAGGCTCAATCTGAAGAAGAGATGGAGGATTGGATTTCCCTCATGCCTGACCCTGGTCATACCAGAGGTAGAATGACCCTTTACAAGCAGTCTCTTCACTTGTACTGAGTCATGAAAAGGCTCATGGCAAAAGCTTTAGAACAGGTAGCCATGGAAATGGCTGAGATGGCCCAGAGCATCCCAAATTTGAAAAAAGAATTAAAGAACATTGTCATAACCTTGCTGATGCAAGACAAAAGACTGGAGAATCTGCAACAACAGCTGGAGGCAAGTGGAGTGCTGGTGAAGAAGGAGAAAACTCAGCAAGCGGACCCTGAAAAACATTGATCACAGGCATGTTTTGTTTTGGATATAAGACCTGTCTTTTTTGCTTTACTGTAGACATGCAAAACTTTGATGGTTTTTTAAATAGGAAGCAGTATATAGATAACAGTAGGGAGATAGACAAAGGATATAAAGTAAGGAAAGAACAGTTTGAAACTTTCTATTTTTGGGCTACTATAAAGAATTATTGGTGGTCAAAAAACCCGGTTTCCCTTCGGGGCGGGGTGAGGCCACCCTGACTATGTAATGTTTCTTTTATGTGAATAGAAAACGGAACCACCCAGCTTACAAAAAAAAAAAACGTATATATTATTAAACAAATTCAAATATATATTGGGGCATAGGATTAGATAGTGAATTAACTGCAATTTTGTATGGATAGAATGTAATTATATAGTAGAAATATGAGTGGTATCAAGATTTAACAACTAAGTTGGCTAAAGAAATATCCAATCGGCTTTATATATAATATTATGAGTTATAAATATCATATGAGGGAAGATTGACTTTTTTGATGTTCATAATTTTTTTACAACAATTTAGGGAGCTTTCATTTCAAAGTTATATTGATTACTTAGATTACCATTGGTATTTTGTGCACGTTAGTATGTTGAGTTATTTTGATTTGGATTACAACTAAAGTGACCTCCTAAGGAGGTCACAATCATCAATAAGGAAGTTCTAAATAGAGATTTCAAAAGTCGTAACATGGGTATCTTCCCTAAGGAGTGTGCATCCACCTTCTAGCAATTTCCAACCCAACATCCAACACTCAAGTGACTCATATGTTTTTCTAGCTTTCTATTTTAACTTGAGTGCATTGATTATACTCATGTAGATGCATATTTTTAACTCTTAGGTCACATACATGAGTTATTTAATATTTCTTCACGTCATGTGGACATATTATAGTGTTATATAAAGACTTGTTATCTCTTATAATAAAGATCAAACCATTTTCTCTTAAGAAGTTATTTTTATTTCTCATTGAACTTGTTCTTCATATTTTTTTTTTCAAATTATCTTCATTTTGTTTTTGAGTTAATGCAGTTCACCTCTTAGCTAGGGTTTGCTAGTTTAGAGGTGAGAAAATAAATCATATATAATTGTGAAAATGCATCATGCTTTGTTTTGGTTAGGATATGTTTATTACAAGGTCAATATACTACATAATATTATGGATATTAATGAACTATAAAAAAATTCATATTTAATTAAGTCATAACATTTTACTACATGGCATAAGTCACAACATTATACTCCATGGTAAGATTTTAGTGCACATGTTGCACACCATTGATCTATCTTAACTCAAAATCTACCAAGCACCCAAAGGGATCAAATCTATCAGGATGCAAACCTGTTTTTGAGTAAAACACTAGGAAATATTTGCGACACTTTCATCGATTTAATTCTTCTCAAACCTTGATAATTTGAGTTAAGATAGATCTACATTGATTCTCAGTAGTATTATTATATTTATATAAATTACACTTACTATATATAAAAAAATACTTTTATTTTAGTTTTATTAATCCTATTATTTTCATATTATATATATATATATTATATTAATAATATAATATATATATATTATATAAATAATATATATAAATTAATTTTACTTGAACATCTCCATATAATTCACCACAAAGAACTCTTGCTTTACATCTTTAATGCATCTTTGAAATCCACATCCAATGCTTCAACAAATTTTAAGTAGACTTCTCTTTAATGCAACTCTAATTATTATGAATCTCTAAATTGCTTCTAACTTTAGTCAAAGCCCCCACATTTGCCTCAAGTGCGGTGGCATAAGGATATTGAGTCTTGGCTCAACCATTGGGGATTAAAGAGGAGATCATCATGGGAAGCAAGGATAGTGTCAAAGATACTATTACCTCCAATTTCAAAGACAATTTGTGGGATAATAGGGAGTTGGAGGGTAAAAGGAAGTTAAGATACTATAAGGAGGTGATCAACCCCACTCTTGATAACTAGAATTATCTCTCTGTGTTGACCAACACTAAGAAAAAATGAACATTACTAGCATAAGAACTAATTCTCATGAGCTTCGAAGTAAAACCGTGTGGTGATCTACTCCCAAGACTCCCTAGGATGATAGGATCTTCTAGAATTGCAATACTATGAAGGTGGAAGATGAAAAGCACTTCCTTTTAGATTGCCCGACTCTTACTCACATCCGCTCTTAATTCACTAATATCTATCACACTTCCAATATTCTTGACTTATTAAGCTAGCCCAATTATAGTGATCTTGGAGCTCTTCTTTCTCTTCTTTTTTTTTTTTTATTACAGAAACAAGATTTTGACGAATCATAATTAAATTATTTTTCCTTTTTTTAGATCGGATAGACCGCATTGGTCTTAAGTGGACATTAATCATCATGGTTATCATTATCATTAGCCTTAAAAAAATTAATAAACATATCAACTTTAAAGATTGAATTGTATTATTACTAGAATTTTTTTAATAATTATAACAATTTGAAAAAATAAACCCAATTTCGCTGTGTTAAAATTTTAAATTATTTTTATTTTTTATTTAAATTCATTAATCTTTTAACAAATTTATTAATGTTAAAAATAAACACCATCCCAGGCGATTAAATAATTTAAAATAGATTTATGTATGTATAAATTTATCAATCTTTACACTCTTTACCTAAGTTTTACCTTTCGTATAGTAAAGATATTTATATTTATATTTTGATTGATGAATATTAAACATTTTATTTTATTTAATCGTTAAATTTTTTATTAGATAGCGTAGACGACTTGTCAAGTGTCATAGCTTTATTAAATACGGACATGCGCCTCACATCTTTTTATGCCATAATAAAGTTTTATAATAAAACAAACTAAATATTTGAATATTAACATTAAAAGCAAAGTGATATAATTGCATGGATATTAATATATTATATAAGGATATGCGATTATTATTTTCTAATCAAAATATGCGTGCCATTAAATGGTGAAAAAGAATGGATGACTTCGATAGGGTGGTTTTCTAGGAATTCTCTTTATGCGTAAGATATGGTTGCTGAATTTTTTAATCTAAAGGCAGGGAGGAGTTTATTTACCATAAACAAAGAT
>APFE031685584.1:2161-12877 GCA_000404065.3 Pinus taeda | reverse complement strand
CTTTTCTTCTTCAGGTGATTCTACTTCTTTAATTACAATATGCTCTTCTGTAGAAGTAAAGAAAGGGTCTTCTTCTAAATGAGATTTGGTAGATGGTGTAGGAGAATCCTCTAATTCAGCTGCTCCTTGAATTCCAGGAATCTTAAGGCTAGGTGTAGATGATGGTGAATCTTGTCTATGCCTTGAAGAAGATGGAGTTGTGAAAATCAAACTCTTGGCTCTAGCTATAAACCTTCCCCTAGAATCTCTTGCTCTATGCATGTTATTTTATTTTATTTTATTTTTAAGTTGGGCTAATAATTCTCTTTCCGATCTTCCAGGTCACACTGGGTACAAGAAGAGAGCATACTTACGAAATTATTGAACCAATAACTCTCTTCCGTGATCCTCCAGATCACATTAGGGTCAAGAGGAGAGAATACTTCAAGAAGTTATCAATTTTTTCCTTTTTTTTTTTTTTTTTTTTTTTAAGAAATTGGCTACCTAGCTACACTTCCCCGGCAACGGCGCCAAAATGTTTGGTCAATTTAGTGTGTCCTAAATTGCTGCATTTAATTGTCAATCCGGGATTTGTAAGCTGACGAAGTGCGACGCACTATATGTGCAAGATAACCTATCTCTTACTTTTTGTCGTTTTTGGGTTTTTATTTGTTTTGGGGGTTTTTGTCTTGGTTGATTTTCTAATGTGAAATGGAAATTCTAAAAGACAAGTATGGATATAAATGTTCAAGGAAATGATGTCCTTTATAATGATTTACCAAACTTCAAACTTCAAAAGGGGTTTAAAACATGCAATGACAAAATTAATTCTTAAAAGAAATTGAAAATGTGCCACTATACTAGTCAAACAAACTGTGAACTATTGACCATGAAACCCATTATCCTTGCTGCTATCTAAATACAAGAGAAACCGTGCTTAAAGAAATCCAAGAATTGTAAGCAAAGTAAATCTAAAATCAAATTACATCAACTCATATTCTGATCCGTCACCATTAGTCTCGCTATGGCTTTCGGAGGTAATCATAAACAACTTGAGCAATCTGATATCTAATTTGCAAAAAAATAAACTAATATCAAATTACACACTCATACTTCAATCCCTCACCATTAGTCTCAGCTATGGCTTTCAGAGGTAACTGATAATGACATGAGCATTTAACATCTACTTGAGAAAATAAACTAATATCAAACTACACACTCATCCTTCAATCCCTCACCATTAGTCTCGCTATGGCTTTCGGAGGTAACTGATAATGACATGAGAAATTTAATATCTGATCTAACTAATAAAGCAAATGTACAAAACTGAAATAAATAAGACAATGCTGTAATTAAAAACTAAGAAAAATAAATTAGCAGAAGGACAAGACTGAATCCATGTGATTAGTCACTGTAAAACTATGTGCAAATGCCTGGGCTGCCTACTGTAATCTGGAACAAAGACACTGATCAGTTAACAACAGTATAAAGCATGAAAAATTATGGACAGAAACAAAACGTTAATACCATAAGAGAGGTAGTATATACATGTGAATAACTATGGAATAATGAACGTAAGGAAATAAATCATGAAACTATACAACAATAAATAAAACCTCGGCATGTGCAGGGGTCCTCTGCATAGTCTTTGGGCAACAACTATCAACCACGAATTGAGCTTATAAACAAAGCCTTCTCATGTATTCAAAATGCAGTCATAACACAGAAATAAAGTCACGGCACAGTGGGCTCGTTAACAATCAAAATTACATTACAAAAGCTAACTAATATGCGTATGAGAACGCATTATTTATAACAGAGGATGACATAACTACTTTCCTACAATCTGCACTAATAAAAGACACGTGAAGAACCACGTCCAGGAATCTAGCATTATGGCTGCCGTGAAGATTAAATCTTTGGAGGGTGGCTGTTGGATTCGGCTTATGGAACAGTCCACAGGTGTTGATATGTCTCCTGAGATTGAGGAACGGCCACGCAAGTCTTCACATGGTGAAAAACAGAGTTTTGCCATCGTAGGACTCTTAGGTTGATCACCACTTGACTACCTTTGACTATGGCCTCTTTTGATGAATTCGACTGAGCCAATAGGACTCGGTCCATGTCCACGTCGTTTTCAACTTGCCCATGTGGCTCGATTCTCCTGAAGACACCTGCAATATAGACTTTAACAAAATGGCTGTGGAAAGTTGAGCTGGCTGCGGAAAGTGACAAGATTCCGCAGCTCAATGAGCAAATTTCAAACAACAGCACAAAGACATAGTCAAGAAACCACTTTAAATGCTCTTTTATAACTAATATGCGATGCTATTGATGGTTTAGGAGGTTCAGATGAATGGAAAGAAGCTAGAAAAAGGTGTAGGAAAGATGCAAGTTTAGGGCTCAACAGAGTGCTCATATGGTTCCAGAGGAGAGAACCTGAAGGATGCCAAAAGACTGAGTGAGGAGAGCTTGGTGAGGTATCGTGTAGCAAAAGGATACTATTACTGCAGAGGTTTGGTGGCAGCTCACAGAAGATCATGAAGGCAGTTACATTTAAGAAGTGAAGTGGGTAGAATTTCTAAAGTCAAGGAGAAGCATATGACTAGGAGGTCATAAATTTTTGTGCCTCGGGAGTTTGATGCAGGAGCATCTAGCACTCCTAGTCAAAAGGAGGAATCCAAAGCAAAGAAGGAGGAGGACATGGACCATCGAGAAAACAGGGACAAATTCTGTTATAAGAGGAGCTAGTTTGATGGAAACGATAAGTCTCTAGAAGAATTCATTAAATGTAATCTGCCATATGTGCATTGTTAGTGGGTTGTTAGAGGAGACCAAGGAGAGGATTGATTGGATCTTTCATAGTGATCCGATCCAATGTTCCTGTAACGATGAACCTGCGTGTTCTATAAATATATGTAATGAGACCGAGACATGGAAGAGGGAGTGATATAGATAGAAATTGTGTAAACAGAACGTTGAAATGTAGTTGAGAGGAGAACCCGTGCTAAGGCTGAAATGCCTTAGAATTGTAACTATGCTATGTATAATAGATATGTGCTTTGTGGATTTTCTACGTGTCTGTGTAATATGTCCCTTTGCAATTTTGTTATGTATATATGTGTCGAGGGCTTAAATCCCAAATTGAGAATGCGTTGATTGACCATTGATCACAGTAGGATCGATGGCGATCCAATAGAATATTGTTATATGTGAAATTGTGGTGTGAACGCAGGTGGTAGAGGAACTGGCTTTAAAACGCAGATTCCATCAAAACGACGAGATTAAGCCAAGGAAGAACAATGAAAATATGAAGTATTGACAACCTAGGGCCGTTGGATCTTATAGATCAACAACCAGGATTTTATCGCATCAGTGGAGCCATAGGGTGCTATCGGACCCCGACCATCGAATAGAGTGATTGCGATAACCCGATGGATTCTGGACCGTCGGATCAAGAGTCCAGATCGACGGTCCAGATGCGATCGATGTTCACATATCGGGGAGGCCAAAGGCCATTGGATAGTGGATGAGTGATGGCCAATACGCCGATGGTGATATGGCGATATCGTCGATATGCGTCGATTGGCGATCGGAAGGTTCAGAGTGCAGACTGACGATTTATGGAATCAGGCTAATAATATTTCAAGTTCAGTATATGTGTTCAGAGTGGGATTTCCATAGCTTCTCGTGTATTCCCATATTCCGATAGTTAAATGGTTTGCGGGGTTTAAGGCTTGAACGCCAATATGTAATGCTCCCGATAGCAATAAAAGCCCCGATAAAGTTATATGGTTCCAGTCCAATGTAAGTCCATGATTTTAACGGCTTAAGGCCTAAAGAAATGCTTCCGATAGGCTTAGTGGGCCCATAACCCACATGCCTCAAGATTAATATTTTTTAAGGAAAAGGGATTTTCATTAACCCCAAAGTCTCTTTCCATCAAATTTCAACTAATTGTTCTTCTTTTCTAGATCATTTCTTAAAGAAACAACCTCACCTTCTAATCTCTCACAATGACCTTAATTTTCTTTTAGCTAACTAGTCATTACTTATTTTACTCTTTTGGCTTCGTCTTGTTCAATTCTCAATTCTCAATTTTATAATAATAGTTTGTTTCAATTCATCATTCTCAAGTTCCTTCACATTCTTGCAGTTGCTCCTTTTGCTTTAGAATTGTTTTTTAAATATTCTTGATCTCTTCTAAAGAAGAGATGTGTTTTATTCTAAAATAGATCTTCTCATCTAGATATTCCTCTATCTCAATAAAGGTACTAACAAACTCATAAGCAATATCTATTTCACTTTCAACTCCTTCTTCATCATTATTAAATTTAAATTCATTATCTTCTTCATTATAGTTATTTTCATAATTTGTTTTTGAACATTTAAGAGTAATATGACCTATTTCGTTACAATTACAACGTATCAACAAATTATGTGTAGATTACTCCTCATAAGCATCTTCTTTACTTCTAGCTTCATCATCTAGATGATCAATAGCTTGAGTGTTTATCAAAAAGAGATATCCTCCAAGATCTTTTTCCTTATTTGAGAAACCATGGTTTCAATCTTTAATGGTGCCTTTTGATTTTCTCCTTCATATATACTTTGCAGTCTATCTGGTGGTTTTTTTGTAGTCTCTCAATGTCTCACTTTATTAGCACCTGAATTTGATAGTCATTTAGGGATAACCTTATTTTATTCTATATTATATTCTTTCTTCACTCTATGCTCTACAAATAGCCATACATTTACATGAAAAGCCCATTAAATATGCTTCCATTCTTACCTTCTAGAATACATAACCTAATTTATTAAAAAATGGTATTCCCTTTGTGGTAAGCCGATCTTGATTAACAAAGGTCTCTTATGATCTTCTTTCTAGAGTGGATTGTGTTGCATCTGTTTGCTCTTCTCCATCCACGATTAGTAATACATTTTCTTCATTGCAGACATCTCCTCAAACTTCTACCACATCTAATAAGTTGTTTGTACAATCATAACCTTTGATATGATTTGTTTTCTTCTAGAATTGCTTCTTCTTATTCCTTCTTCTATTGGCTATAATTTCTTAGATTAAAAGTTCCAACCGTTAAAATGTTCCTTAAGGAACATGCTCTAATACCAATTGTTGGAAACTATATAATACTGGGGGGGGGGGGGGGTTGAGTCAATATTATGACCAATTTAAACAACTATTACCAATATAAAATATTCTAATTCTTTACCATTCAACCATGTAAGAAACTTAGAAATCACATAACAAGACCATAAACATCATACACATATGAGACACTAATTTTTACATGGAAACCCATAAAGGAGAGAAAACCACAAATCTTATTTTATCTCTTTATGAAAATGTAAAATACAACTTGTTGTTACATTATATTTACCGACACCCACCACAAGGAAGCCCCCACTCCCAGATTTGCAAGCACCAACTTGCAGGAGGCACTAACCCCAAAACTATTTTTTAGGCAGCCACATGAAGGAAGAAATGACTCCCTAATGTGCATGCACCAACATGTAGAACCTTGTAGACCCCTTTTTCATCCATTTTCAAACTCATATCCACAAGTGCTTTGTTACATTCAACCTCATAATTGTACTTGATTCTCTCACCTCTTTAGCTCTCACTTGGACAAGATATATCACTACATAACCAACATACTCAAACTTTGTCTTTGATCTGCAAATCATCCCTCACACTCAAGTCTAATTGAATCTTCTTCAGATATACTCAGATATAATCACAACTTTTCATACTTTCTTAGTAACTCTTCTACAAACTCATATATGATCTCTACAAGCTCTCTCCAGACTCTCTCGGCCCTATACAGGCTTTCTTGACCACCTACATGATTTCTTGGCTTTCCTACTACTTGAAAACGTTTGGATCTCCTCAAAACAACTTGCTCCTCAATGTAGGTCACTCCATTTTCTACACATGTCTACACTCTTCACATTATTTATAATCTCCAACTTTGCTTCCTATATTTAGAAATAATCTCTTCTCTATGTTACAACTCCATATCTAGTACGAGTCTAAACACAACCTTCATTCTCTCATTCATATTGAGACTGCCTCTCTTTCTCAAGCTCAACAAAAAATCTCCTTCTTAGTTTTATATGAGATGACACATCTCTTCCTCTTCCAAATCGAACTAGCTATTCAATTCATGCATGGAAAATTATTCACTCTTCCTTTATCTGTAGATTACACCCTCTTTAGATTCACGTTGTTTGAGCTTTGTTGGTCTCTTGTTTTCTTTGAACGAATTATACTATATTAAGATTGAACAAGTTGCAAAACACCAAATTTGAAATATACTAAGATGCCAAATTTAGAACTTGGAATGATGAAACACAAAAATACGCCAAATGCCAAATTTCAATACAATGCAAAATTTCTTTTTCAACGCCAATTTTTTTTTATTAAAATTTGCAACCCTCTTTCTCTAGCTCCTATTCCCATATGCCTGCAAGCCAAAATTGAGCATTAACTCCTAGTATGCTTAATTTTTTCAATGCACAATCCAATATGCAGGTGATTTGCTATAATGCATTTATACTAGATGCCTTGACCATCAAATAATCCGGATATCACTGAAAGTGCTTTAAACCTTTATTTTTGGCCCTATTGTAATATGACTTGAAGTTGTGACCTTCTCTTACTTGCTAGGTGTTAAACTCATTTTTCACTCCATCTCACATCTAGGTATTTCAAAGCTTTTCCATAGTTCTTGATGCACTGCACCCCTAGAATGTCCATGAACCAAATGTTTTTCCCTTTGGAGCTTTTTCCACTATGGAACCTTCCTGCATTGCATCTTGTATTTAGACCCTTTTGACATTAAGACAATTATGCATCACCTATGGATTCCTAGATATTCATGACCTATTTTGAGCTTATTTTGCACCCATTTCCAAGTCATATGCTAAATCACTTAACACTGCAAAACGTTTAGAAACACAACCTTCTAGCATGAATCCTGAGGATTTTCAATGTCACTTTGCTAACATCATCCTTCCATATCGCTGCCTCTTAATGGTGCCATGTGTGACACTATGACTAGTGTGATGTGTCACCTAACAAAGGTCCAATTGGGCACCCAAAAGTGCCAAATATACATGTGACTTGTCCTTTCCATGCATACCATGTCATCATTGTGTTGACTTGTCATGCCAACTAGCTACCGCATCATCAACATCCTCCTATTTCATTTTGCCATTTGTCATTGTTTCCACTTGCACACCACTTAACCAACCACATCATCTACCACGTCTGTCATTTGTACGAAGGAACAATCCTCATCTAGGTGCATTTTTTGGTTTTATTTGTAAAAAATTTTGAGGTTCGAATGCTCGAATTCAAACATTAGGCGCAAAAAAGTGATACAACAGAACATGCATTTCAAATCCTAGTCAATTTAAATTTGTCACTATGTATAGACCATCAGATGTTCATATATCCAAATGTATCATATTTTCCAGAAGTCAGAATGACCCAAATATGTCACACTTCCAGGATATGTCCAAATAAATAGGGTATTTGACTTATTTTAGCCATGCACCAACCTTCCTATGCCCCGAATACCCCAAATGTGCTCGGATATCCCAAGTAGGCTTGGATATCTCCAAAATCCTAGATTTCACAAGCAGTCCGAATGGATCTGGATATTTGATCGCTAAACCCGATGGAAATTCAAAACTTAGTTTCTCAAAAACTAGGGGTTTTGCTAAGTGTTATATACCATTGGAAAGGTCGTTGAGAGGACTGCATAATGAAACACAATTTTCTCATTTGAGTTGAGGCATTAAGGACAAAATGCCTTCAAAACTTCAAAGTTCTAACCTCCATTCTTGAATCACCAAGATCCCGTTGAACTTAACACAACCAACTACAATGATCAAAATGCTCACAACACTTAATTAACATCAATAACTATTAGGCCCCTATACTGATAGTGTAACCCCTTATTGTTATTAGTACAATTCCCTTATTATATTGCTGTACCCATGTAGTCCCCATATTGTTATTATTGTGCCCCATAGAAGCCCACTATTGTTATTATTGTGCCCTTAGATTATTATTGTTATGTTGGCTGTAATTATATTATGACCCCTTAGACTCCTATATATAGAAAGGAGGTCTTGTCATTTGTATCATTTAAGAATTGTTCATTTGTGTAATGTAAAGGAGGTTTCCCCCTCGAAGAGGCTTATTTCTAAGGTGTTGATCTATCTTTTCTATCTTTCTGTGAGCTAGTTTCATAACATTTGGTATCAAAGCTTTGGATTCTAAGGTTTCACTACTCCAAATAGGTCATCATGGAATTTTTGCTATAACTTTCCTTTTGTGACGTTTCGGAAGCGAAAAAAAATCCATTTGAGATGGACTTGCGCTAAATCTCAGGTCCGAATTTCAGATCCCGTCTTGCTACAGTTTCAGAGATATAGTATGAGGAAGTTAGGGTTTTTATAGACCCTCAAATTCCATTTCAAACAGGTCACTTTGGGAAAATCGTCATAACTGTCTCTCTGAGCATCAGATTGAAATTTCGTAAGAAGTTACAGAAAGAGAACGGAATGTATTTTATTTTGTATATTTTTTAGATCCAAAGGTCAAAACAGTGACACTTGGCACTTCATACAAGTTAGATCTTCTGAAAAGGTATATAATCACGTCATCTTGGGAGATTGTGGATAACCATTTCTTGGAGAATCCAATTTTAATAAGACTAGTGGCTTTGGAAAGAGGACACAAAGGGATACTTTAGATTGCAATTTCAGAACTGGAAGAGCTGAAATTACAAATTTATAGTTGTTTCAAGATCGAGCTCCTAAAATCAAGAAAAAATAGTATGAGGAAGTTTGATGGCAAGAATTCGGTAAATTGGATACGAGAGATGGAGCAATATTTTGATATACATGAGGTGCAACTGTTACAAAAGGTACATATTGCATCTTCATATTTAGAACCAGATCAATTTTTAACCTATAGAGGGCTTTGTTCTCGTAAACCACTTGTTACGTGGTTAATTTTCACGGAGGAAATGATAACACATTATGAGGATACACAGAGAAACACCTTCTTTAGCCAATTGATAAATCTCAAACAAAAGTGTTCAATGGAAGAGCACATTGAGGACTTTCAAAAATTGAATATAAGAGTAAATGATATTCTAGAGAAGCAAAGGGTTGATGTCTTCATAGGTACTTTAAAGGATAACATTCAACATGAGGTTCGTTTTTGGGAACTTGATTCATTGGAGAAGGCATTCAGGTGGGCTAGAAAAAATGAAAGCGAAATTATGGAAACAAGGAATCCCACCACTCATGACTATAATTATGGAAGTGTTTATTCTCCTAGCCTTCCACAACCTACAAGGTTTACACCACAACAATTGTAAGAAAAAGGAGAAAAAGGGCTTTGTTACAATTGTGATAGAAAATGCACTAAAGGTCATAAGTGTGTTGAGAAGAAATTATTTTACATAGAGTATGAAGAGGAGGAAGAAAAGGATCAAAAAACATCAAAAGAAGAGGATATACTCCAGGACCCAACCCTAGAGAAAGAAGAAATGAATCTGACCATATCTTGTAAAGCATTAACAAGAATTACCGCTCCTCAAACTCTCAAGATAGAAGGACATATCAAGAAGTGAAAGATCACATTGAGAAAGAAGAAATGAATCCAACCATATCTTGTAATGCATTGGCCGGAATTACCACTCCTAAAACTATCAAGATAGAAGGACATATCAAGAAGGAAAATGTTCAAGAAGTGAAAGATCACATCGAGCATCAAAAACAAGTTCTCCAACTTTTAAAGGATAACACCACTTTGGTGCAGAATCGAATGAAACAATAGGTAGATCAACATCGCAGTGATTTTTTTTTTGATGTAGGTGACTGGCTATTTTTACGGCTACATCTCAAGCAAGCTATTTATGAGAAGGAAATGTTGGCAATACTACATGCACTTAAGAAATTGCGACCTTATCCGATGGGAAGACACTTCAAGGTAAAAATGGATGATGATAGTCTTTAATACTTTTTAGAACAAATATTATCTTTAGAAGAACAAAAAAAAATGGGTCACAAATATGTTGGGTTATGACTTTGACATCATCTACAGAAAAGGGAAGAAAATTTTTGTTGCAGATGCACTCTCAAGAAAGGATGATGATGTGGAAGCATTGTTTTGCGTTATTTCTATTATCCAACCAAATTGGATAAACGATGCAAGGGATGAATGGAAGAAGGACAAAGAAGTGTGGCCACTCATTCAAAAGTTGCAGAATATCCCAATTCAAACAACATTGCCAAAACTTGAAGAGGAAGGAAAAATCATATTGGAACCTGGAGCAGTCACAGAAACAAGAACCCGACAGCTATGAAATCGATCAATTCAGAATATCTCATCATGTGGAAGAACTTACCCGCTGAAGATTCCACATGGGAGAACAAGAATTTTATACAGAAGCATCAAGAACTACTCAAGCGTTGAGGACAACACTTTTTGAAGGAGAGGGGCATGTTAGGCCCCTATACTACTAGTGTAACCCCTTAATATTATTAGTACAACCCTCTTATTATATTGATGTACCCATGTAGTGCCCATATTTTTACTATTGTGCCCCATAGAAGCCCACTATTGTTATTATTGTGCCCTTACATTATTATTGTTATGTAGGCTCGGATTATATAATGACCCCTTAGACTCCT
>APFE031685578.1:0-27157 GCA_000404065.3 Pinus taeda | reverse complement strand
TCATGTTTAAAGAAGGTTATAGGTGACAAGCTCCTAGTTCAAACAATATTGCCAGAACTTGACGAGGAAGGAAAAATTATATTGGAACCAGAAGCAGTCACAGAAACAAGAACTCGACAGCTATGAAATGGATCAATTTCAAAGTATCTTATCAAGTGGAATAACTTATCCGCTGAAGATTCCACATGGAGGATGAGAATTTTATACAGAAGCATCCAAAACTACACAAGCGTTGAGGAGAACACTTTTTGGATGGAGAAGGGCATGTTGGGTCCCTATAATACTAGTGATTACCCCATTACTATTCTAGTTGCATCCCTTATTAATATTGTTGTGCCCCTATTATCCCCATATTGTTATTATTGTGCCCCATAGAATCCCTCTATTGTTATTTTTGTGGCTTTATATTATTATTTTTAGGTCGGCTAGGTTATATTGTGACTCCTTAGACTCCTATATATAGAAAGGAGGTTTTGTCATTTGAATCATCTAAGAATTTGTCATTTATGTAATGTAAAGGAGGTTTCCCCCTCAAAGAGGCTTAATTCTAAGGTGTTGATCTATCTTTTCTATCTTTTCTTGAGCTGGTTTCATAACAACATGCTAATCACAAGTTGAGGCATTTATGTGGCACGAACACCTCTAATTTAGAAATCCATTTATCCAAACCGTTTTTTCCAATCTATCCTTCAGTGGTATCATGCCTAATCATCCGAATCTATGGGGTAGGTCTATGTTTTGTTCTCTTTGCAGCACCAATTGGCTCATTAGTTGCTTTGCTTCAGATAGGAGTAAACAATCATCTGCAACCTCTGAATAGGCTAACTCGCATTGAGCAATCTGATCCCCTAGCACTAGTTTGGGATTTCTTACTCGGTTTTCCTATCCAAGCAAATGACCCAATCATTGTTACCATATTACTCCTTGAACAAATTCATGCATTAGCCTATATGTCATCACATGTTGTAAGCTTATTTCACCATCTAAGCTTGGACTATTATGGTACTAAGGGCATAATTAGAGTCCTATACATGGAGGCACAATAAAATAGAATATAACTAGTATTACGTAGTGTGCTTTATAAGAAAGGGCTTGAATTACACCATTAAAGACTTAGCCTAGGCTAGTGTGTATAGTGCTCGTAGTGTTATCCTATTCATGTTCACCCATAGTCATTTATGCACTCTAATCATAATCCTATGTTTCTTTTTTCTCATAGACTTTATCGTACTTCATTTACCTCGTGCCCTCTGACTATTCTGGTGCCCTATTAGTCCATTAATACCTTTATCATGTGTTAATGCTAAGCATTTATTACCTAGGATAGAATATTACATACACTGGTGCATGACCATTAGAGTCAACTTACCACAGGTTATGGATCCATAGTATGTATGACCTGTAGTAGAGTTAAGCACGGAGAAATACTAGAGTCACATCATGATGGTAGAAAACCTTAGTATACTGCCCTACATAAATTACGACATTGTATACCCATAGAGTTCCTTGGTCCTATTTTAGCAGTATCCATATAAATCATACCATGTCGTGGAGCTATATAGCTAGTATGAGTAAGCTCACTTATTTACTCACCAGGATAATGGACTCTAGACATGGTTAGACATAAGCATTTCGAGGCATGTAGGCTTAATTAAGCTGCTCTAGACAACTCAAGTTACAGCTAATGCTTAGCCGTCCAAACCCTTGTATATTAATGAAAGGATATAGCACTTATAAACAACTGAATAATTTGGTAATGAAATCCTAACTCAATAGTGACTAGATTTCTCTGACCTCAGGATAAGCGTGTTCTGAGCTGGCTTAGTTGGGGGTTGGAATCACATACACACCTATAGGTAATTTCTCGTAGTATCAATCAACGGCTAACCTCAGGCGAGCTTAGCATGACTATGATGTGATACATAGAAAGCAATAACTGTCTATCCATGGTAACGGGGCTTATTCTTCTTGCACTAAGGCTAGATAATGTTACGTACT
The DNA here is from genome assembly GCA_000404065.3 of Pinus taeda. Classification (NCBI taxonomy): domain Eukaryota; kingdom Viridiplantae; phylum Streptophyta; class Pinopsida; order Pinales; family Pinaceae; genus Pinus; species Pinus taeda. Next base: position 25,159 of record APFE031685578.1, on the reverse strand, counting down.
TGACCATCACAAGCAGCTTACCATATTAGCACTCTTTCCATACTCATGCTTGTTAAGCATAGTGCACTATGGCATTGAATCAAGACGTAGAAGCTTATGTACTACGAGACATTAGGTGCATGAGCCTTATACTTGGTAGTATAAATGCCATAGAGAATTTTGTGATATGACTAGAAGATTGGAACGATTACAAAGTAAACAACTGTACTAAGCCTAGTCATCATATATGTAATGCTTAGTTAGCCTAGATGTTACTCATGCACATACTAAGGTTTAAGGCAATCCAAGTTGGCCTATTAGTTGCTATACATGGTAATTCATATGCCTAGTTTATTGATTGCGTACTATCTGGTTCAAGAGTTATATAAGGTGAAATAAATACAATGGTATGTCTATTAGTGGTAGAATTGACATAGTAAATTGTACGGTAGTACTACTTATGTAATACAACAATACAAAAAGCGTCTTTACAACAGTCTCCCATAGGAAACTACTAAGAGTTTGCCATTAATATTAAGCAGTAGAATATCTTAGTCTTGGAGTCTAAAGAGCTGACCTATTTAAGCAATAGGTAGCATTTACAGAGGCATTGATATGAGACTTATTGCTCTGTATAACTTAATCAGAGCTCACACGGCCAATTACTTTATTAGGCAGTTCTCTATTTGCTATACATGAAGTTCTTACTCTTATTTCGAGTAAGTTTCTAGTTTTCATGTATGCACTAGGCTCCATAACTCATGCTGCTTACCTTTTATTAATAGTGTTTAGTACTAAGGCATAGTGATTCAGTAGTAAGCTAGACCATGCCAAGGTCAAACTAGGATAAAAAGTACTTCATAGTGTCACTTAGTTATTCTAGTTCATAATTATCTCATGCTTACACAAATAATGTACTCTAACTAGTTGATCATTAAGGCTCATAATTCATAAGATGCTTTAATCGTAACCCGAAGGGCATTATACCGGTGCACTAGCTAGTAGTATAATTTCACTCGAAGTAATGAAAATGGTTAAGAGTCCATGAATGTGTCATTTGGCGTTTTCTTAATATGCTAGCACTAACTGAGCTCTATGAGTAAAAGACTACTTAGTCAAAACTATAATGACTCGGTAAACTAACCTGGTGTTAACAAGTGGCTTATTATTCATGGGCCCAAGAGGAGAATTGATAAATATAGTTGCGTGTTGTGGCTTAGCAAGCACGTATACGATCTTAGTTGAGAAACCCTTTCTACTCAGTATCTAGGACTACTAGCTCACGGAACATAATATGCGGTCTATTGTACAAGCTCACTATGTAGTAACTTAGGAAAACCATCTATGATTTGCTATGAGGTAATTAATGGTTATCTGACTATTAATTCATGAGTACTAGCCTTTAGTAAAAAGATGACATGAATTAGAAGATTGATAAAACACTGATTACTAAGGCATAGCGGTTACAAGTTCTGTTAGGTTGTATATGTCAATTAACATCAGGGTAAAATCATGTGTAATTCATGTTAACTAGCTTGATAGTAGTAGGCTTAATCAACTACTTTAGCCACAGAATACAACCTTATCTTTCCATAATCTAAGAGGGTTAGCCATTTTTCACGTAATATGGTGTCTATAGACTTGCTGGACTCCGTGTAATTGCACAACTTGTATGCTGATTAGAATATGACTAACTAAGCTGCTTCATGTCTGTGAAATAGTTCTTTTGAATAGACTAGCTTACATTATTCGTAATAGAGTTCATACCTTTGCCCCATTGCTAGTAATCCATACACTAATGCAGCTCAACTGGTCGTGATTAGTGCCTGTAAATGACTCTGATGTACGTTTTTGTAGAACTAATGGCTAACAAGTTTCTCAATAAGCTGCTATGGTTTATTACTAACAATGCCCGTTTTACCACTAGTGTAACCTAAGTAAGGTGTAAGTCACTGAATAAAGTCATTTTCCTACTACAGGTTATCACGAATCCGTTAAAGTCGTGCTTACTTACTAGGGGCTCACCAACTATTCTCCTTGGATCTGAAATAGTACTAAGAGTAAGTACGCAACTAAGCTTGCTAGAATTATTAACACTCTGTTTTATTAATTTACTCATTGATACATGAACCCTTAAGCTAACTTGGTCTATTGACACGTAATAATTTTTTAGTATTTACTAGGATGATAGTTGCTTGCTCACATATTCAGGGTAAGACAATAGTTTACTGAATGAGACAACCGTAAGCTTATATAAAAGAGTACCACTAATCTTGAGTACTACGTAAGTATAGCAGGATACTTAGTAATATACTCTTTGTAAGACAGAGCTGGAATGAAATAAGCAACTGTATGCCTAGTATTACCTCTGCTCTAGATGGAATTGAACCATTAATACGTAGTAAGAAGATAATATAGTATTTAGCAATGGCAAGAAATACTAGTATAACATGAGCATGCTACGATACTTGCTTTTTGTACCAGACCTAAGATTTCACAACCATTAGTACGAGCCTTATACTTACAACCATACCAGATTCATCATGAACTAATACCGCTACATAACACCTAGTTCAAGTATTATGATCAATTTACATCGAGTTATAGTTAGGTCTATTCCCTAGATCGGACTCTAAGTCAATCATAATAAGCTCATTAATCATTATACTGGAACAGACTATCAGCTTGTATTATGCATAGTTTAGCTACGTATTTGAATTGCATTATCGTTGATGTTTCAACCATGGACAATCGAACAAGTAATTCAGAAACAACACTAGAAAATACTTTCTCGTTGGAACAAGCTTGCTCTACTAATTAGATTACTGTAAACGTCAATTAATGATTAACTCATTACGATCTGAGCATGGTTGCTTAGTAGTGTACTTTTTCATGCTAACCTTAAGCCTGTAAACAGTTTCACACTAAATATTCCCGTGGGCCTTATATTTACTCCATTGTTGTGAGTTCTGGTGGCAGACAAAGAATATAATCTCTAGGATGTTTCATTATCGTGAGTAAAGATAAGCTCGCAATATATGTAATTATTAACAACAGTGCCATAGGTATCCATATAATTAGGCTGGAACATGCAATACTAGAGTCTAGTTAATCGACATACTTACTAGTTGCTTAATTAGGTTAGCAATAGAGTATCAGGCATAGAAACATGACTAATAAATGGTTCATAGACTAATTTGAGGTATATCTATTACTCCATAATTATGCATAAATGGTTATTTCTCTATATCATAAATTGCATCAAGAAAGATGACGAGATCTTACCGCTTTTCACGTTATCTAGATTTGCCTAGTGTAGTAACCCTTAACGGTAATACTTGACAATTGGTAATTCATAGTATATATCTGCTATTCAGGTGTAATCATGTCCCTGAAATACTCACCAGTAAATCATATACCAGCCAGTCTAGATATATGGCCTGTTCATTAATATCTAACCCATGAAGCTTATATGTCATTGATATGTATTTCCTTGGCTACTGATATGTCACTTGAACTAATTGGCTACCTTACTGATATGTATTTCCTTGAAATGGGTAGCTGGGCCTAATCTAGAATAGCAAGTCATAAGGATACTCAACATCCAACCAACATTGTAGTGTGGTCCATATTAGGGAGTTAACCCTAGTTGTGAGGAGGGGTGCAAGATTTCCCACCGTGTAACCTCCAAACCTAGAATTGTGGGAGGGTAGTGATGGACAGGCTCCCCTAGACGTGTGATGACAATTTCCAGTTTCCTACTGGGGAAATTAGGTCGATATAGTCAACACTTCTGCCATATTGGTTTTATCAGTGCTTAGATCAGTATAGCTGATGCCATAATATATAGCAGCAGAGGATGGATAGGGTGGGAGAGGAAGTAGGTTAGGAAGGATAGGAGGATATAGATTAGATGGAGACTCTTGATGGGAAGTGGTATCATTTCCTGACTTACTTAATTTTACTACTATAACTCGCTCTCTATCTTGTTATGCTTTATTGTCAAACTTCTTTCAAACTCCTTGTATTTTTTCACTCTAACATCAGGACGAAGTTTTCTAAAGGAGGGGTGGATGTAATACCCTACTTGATCCTATAATGTTAATTTTTATTAATGTTTAATTAACTTGAAAATATGGACTTATAATTATCAAGAAATATTGGTATGTACCCACATTTGTGAAACTGTAATTTTATTTTACTTATCTGACTTTTATTATTTTTATTATTCAATTCCCAAGTTATCTTCTTAAATTTAATTTTGGATAGGATATGGTCTCCTCCAATTTATTTTCAAATTAAATATCCATATCCCAAGGTGTCTTTTTAGATCTAGTTTTGAGAAGATATGGTCTTTGCCAATTGATTTCGAAATTAAATATCCATATCCCAAGGTGTCTTTTCAAATCTACTTTTGAGAAGATATGATCTTCTCCAATTTATTTCCAAATTAGATATCCATATGCCAAGGTGTTTTTTTAAATCTAGTTTTGAGAAGATATGGTCTTCTCCAATTAATTTTGTAAATTAAATATCCATATCCCAAGGTGTCGTCTCAAATCTACTTGTGAGAAGATATGGTCTTCTCCAATTTAATTCTAAATTAAATATCCATATTTTATTCCCAAAATGTCTTCTCAAATCTACATTGAATAAGATATGGTAAGAAAAGTGAAGGATATTAAAATTAAACGATGAGGGGTTGGTCATGACATTAATGATAGGTGGTTGAGGTGGATGGAAGGAAGAGACATAAACTGAGAAGGATGATGAGAGGATTGGGGGGAGATCCTTTGTCTTGGTTTTGGGTTTTGGTTTTGGAGGATTTTATTTTGGGAGGAATGTGGAGAAAGAGAAGGGAGATATTGGAGAGATAAATAAGATAATTCAAACTTGGATCTAGTGGAGACTGTTTGTTTACTTGGACACACTACAACTGGTTGGACTTGGGATCAGAGGAATAGGCAACCTATGGAGGTTTCCTGGGATAGGAAATCATTCCTAGTTGGCTGGGAGGTAAATTCATTTAGGTAACCGAGATGAGCATCCCAACAGAGTCAGAAGCATCTCAACCAAGCTATTGGAACATGTATTCTTCCATTTGTTGATTACTTATGTAAATTGTCACAATGAAATTCTTACTTGTTTAATATGTTGTAAATAAATTTTAATTGTATATTATCATCAAATAAATGTTGAGTTATATATAAGCTATTTCCCTCCTTATTGTGTTTAAATTAAATAAATTTAGTTTTAGGCAGAGCACTGTAGGTTGGATCCTCACACTTATTGTGAAAGTCCACTAAAGAGAAGGACATGGTGAGTTATGGTGACAATGGGCCTCTATCTCATAGTGGTGTTCCTTGGTTTAGCTCTTGTCTTGTGAGGTCTCCAATAAGAAATATTGGATTTTGAGGAGACATTCTTTTGGCACTATTTCCCTGGATGATTTGAGAGAACCTCCTCATTATTTGAGGATTAAGCTTCATTCCCTTTTGAAGAGAACATCTAAGATGAAAAAATATCTTCTCTTCTAGTGACTCCTAAAAATAACCCTTTTTAAACCCATGGTAGTTTGTGGGATGATACCATATCTCTCACAAAAAACAAGAGTACTAGAAAAAATAATGAAATAGTTACATCCACTATGATACCAAAGAGTCTCATGGTTATAATTTTATTTGTTGATAATACCACCCATCACACTATGGATAGGTCATGGATCATAGCTACAAAGAGGCCATTAGATGTTAGAAAATTCCTTGATGCTCTGCATCCCTTTCTATAGAATTATTGTGAGTGGTTAACTAGGTTCAATGGTACCAGTAACATCATTGTAGAAAAACATGTGCATGAGTTTTATTAGGCAGGAGTGTTAAATCGATCATGGATGAGGATGTAGCCATGGATCTCTTCACCTTGACTTTATAATAAAGTGCAAGGAATTTATTGATACCTTAGTTTACCCAAGGTAGTATCACATATTGGGATACCATTCACCAAGCCTTTGACAAAATATGGGTTGTAGTGAAGGAAGGCAACATGCTCCTTAAGCAATTCCTTGAAACTAAGAAGACTAAAAATGAAACTGTCAAGAATTTACTCAATGTTTCAAAAATATACACAAGGAAGTACCTGATCTATATAGGCCAATGGATGATACTATCCTCGATAATTATGTGTGAACTTTCCTTTGACATCTAACATATGCTCTTAGAGACAAAAATCCTCAATTTTTTTATGATTCCAAAGTATTGGCTAATCAAATAGAAAAAAATTGAATGCATTAGATTGACTTGTTCACCTATTGTAAGGCTTGAATTTTACCTAAATCTAAGCCTAGTGCCCAAGTGGATCCTACCTTGTAAGAATTTTCCAAAATTTTGATAAGGTTACTAATGAGTTAATGCAAGGGAAAATGGAAATGATAAACAAGTTGGCTATGTTGGAAAGAAAAAGGGTATATTTCCAAAACGTCCCTCCTAATCTACAATTTAATAAGGAAATACCTTTCAAGAAGAAGGACCCTATAGGAGATCATGCTACTCAACAAAATTTTCCTAATACCTTTCTGCAACTACATTGGTGGACATGAGGATTCTTCATAATGCCAACCTTGTCATGACTATCATACCTAGGAACAATGTCCATACAATCAAGGGGAGGAAGAGGAAGTCCTCAATCACCTCATTGTCATTAATGATGGTGCTCCTATTATAGGCCATTTTGTCACATCTGATCAATAGGCCTCCTAATGGGATCAATCAAACATCATATCAACCTTTTACATCACCATTTCACAAAGCCCTATGCATGAATCTCTCATTCCCCAGAGTTTCTGCCATAAACTACATCATCTGAGCCATTTTTAGGACCAACGCTCCCTGGCCTCTTGCTGGATTGCGTTCACGTACAAGTTGATCCAATGTGGTCTGTGTTGATCACCTACAAGTTTCTCCCCTTTGCACCTGTGTTGGTTCTAGAAATTCACGAAAAAGAGAGAGAATCTTGAAGCCTTAATTTCCAGAAACTTCCAGGATCTATTATAACCATTTACCTCAGATAAAATAGCCAAATCCTATCCTATGCTACCTTGAAGTTTCCATCCCTTATCCTTTGATCCCATCCTCCCATCAAAGGTGGATCTAAAAACTCGGATTGGTAATTGGATAAGAACTCCCAACTTACCCCACTCCTATATATATTTATAGTGTTCCATATGAAAGGGGTTGGCTTTCAGAGAGTGATTCTACCTTTATGCTCCTATTGTGAAAGTAATATTTTCATGCATTTAGGGTTATTGGAGTTGTACTTTGTGACAAGGAAGGACAAGTCAACAACTTGGAGGAGCTCTTCTACAAGATCAACACCTATTTATGGTTGTAATGCGCTCCATTTATATCAATACAAAGAGTTCTTTGTTTTCCTATATGTGATGTTGTTATTTCATGTATTTCAATACCATGTTGATCCATTGAACAAAGTAAATAGATGATGCTACATATATTTTGTAGTTTCCTAGCTTGTGTTGTTTTCTTAAGAAACTAGCTCACAAAAAGACAAAAGATAGATCAACACCTTAGAATTCAGCTTCTTCGAGGGGGCAACCTCCTTTACATTACACAGATGAAAAATTTGCAGATGATACAAATGACAAAACCTCCTTTCTATATATAGGAGTCTAAGGGGTCAGAATATAATGAAGCCTACCTAACAATAATAATATAAAGGCACAAAAATAACAATAGTGGGAATCTATGGGGCACAATAATAACAATATAGGGACAATAGGGGCACAACAATAACAATAAGGGATACAATGACAATAGTAATGGGGGAATCACTAGAATTATAGGGACCTAAAATGCGCCTCTCCTTAAAAAAAAGTGTTGTCCTCAATGCTTGAGTAGTTTTGGATGCTTTTGTATACAATTCTCACCCTCCCATCTGGAATCTTCAATGGGTAAGTTCTTCCACTTGATGAGATACTCTTAAATTGATCGATTTCCTAGCTATCGAGTTCTTGTTTCTTTGACTGCTTCAGGTTCCAATATGATTTTTGCTTCCTCGTCAAGTTCTGGCAATAATGTTTGAACTCGAATCTTGTCACCTATAACCTTCTTTAAGCATGAAACATGGAAAACTGGGTGCACTCAAGAAGCTTCAGGAAGTTCCAATTTGTATGCCATAGTAGCTATCTTTTGCAACACCTTGTAAGGGCCATAATACTTTGGTGATAATTTATTATCCTTCTTAGCTTGCTTGAGGAACATTTTTTTATATGTTGTAGCCATGGGAATACCCAATTGCCTACATGAAAACTTCTTTTGATGTGATGTTGATCTGCCTACTGTTTCATTCTATTCTGCGCCAAGGTAAGGTTATCCTATAAGAGTTGGAGAACTTGCTACTGATGCTCGATGTGATCATCCACTGCTTGAACCTTAGAATTTTCCATTAAATATGATGTGATGGATGGTGGATAATATCCATAAAGTGCCATAAATCAGGTCATTTGTGTTGCAGTATGGAAGGAAGTGTTATACCACCATTCAGCCAAAGGAAACCTTTTGACCCATTGTGTCTGTTTATCAGATACAAAGCAATGAGGATATCCTTCCAAACATTTGTTTACTATATAAGTTTACCCATCAGATTGAGGATGATAAGATGATCTATTAGCTAACTGAGTCCCAAGACAAGAAAATAATTATGTCCAAAAATTTCCAGCGAAAATGGGATCTCAGTCGCTTACAATAATCTTTGGGTTTCCATGTATCTTTTGAATTGTTTCCATAAATGCAGTAGAAACTGTACTCACTTTAAATGGATGAGATAATGCACAAAAGTGTGCATACTTGGTAAGTATGTAAACTACCACCATGATAACACTCTTTCCTTCGAACATGGGTAAACTTGTGATAAAATCCATTGAAACCTCCTCCCAATGTTGGCTTGGAATGGATAAGGGTTGTAATAGCCTTGGGATATTAATTGTTTCAACTTTATTTTGTTAGAAAACTAAACATTCGACCACAAAATTTTGAATATCTGATTTAAGGCCATCCCAAAAATAAATCCTTCTTAACCCTGTGGTAGGTTTTTAGAAATCTTGAGTGCCCTCCTAAGGGAGAGGTGTGCAATTCCCTAAGAATATTTTGTTTGAGTTGGGAATTCTTACATAGGTATAACCGATCCTTGTACCATAACGAATCATTTTTCCAACTAAATGTATCAAATGTAATGGGATCTTGTTATATCTTTTGAATGAGTGCCCACACTTCCTTTTCATTCTTCCGTTCATTCCTTGCTTTGTTTATCCAATTTGGTTGGATAATACAAATGGCGCAAAGAAATTCTTCCACATCCTCATTCTTTCTTGAGAGTGCATCTGCCACAACATTTTGCTTCCCTTTTTTGTAAATTGTTTCAAAGTCATATCCCAACATCTTTGTGACCCATTTTCGCTACTCTTCTTAAGATAATATTTGTTCCAAAAATTATTTACAACTATATGATCTGTTTTTACCTTGAAGTGTCTTCCCATTAGCTAGGGTTGCCATTTCTTAAGTGCATGTAGTATTTCCAACATTTCCTTCTCATAAATAGCTTTGTGTAAATACTTTCCTTTGATTGGATGACTTTTGAAAGTAATGGGTCTTTGTCCTTGCATTAAAACAACATCAATTCCATTTCCTGAGGCATCACCTTCCACAATAAGGGTTTTTGTGAATTCCGGTGTAGCTAATACTGGTGCTTGGCACATTGTCTCTTTAAGATGTTCAAAGGCCTTTGTTGCTTCTAAATTCCATGAGAATGCATCTTTCTTCAATAATGTTGTTAGAGGTGCTACTATTCTCCCATAATTCTTAACAAACTTATGATAATACCCTATCAACCCGAGAAATCCTCGTAAATGCTTTATGGATGTGGGGATTTTCCATTCCTTAAAGGTTTTAATTTTGCTAAGGTCTACCTTAACACCTTCATGAGATACAATATGACCTAGATATTCCACCTCTTGTACTCCAAAGAAACATTTGGACATTTTTTCATATAATTGTTTCTCCTCCAATAGTTTGAGCACCATGTCAACAGGTTGGACATGATCCTTCCAAGACTTGTTGTAGATTAGTATATCATCAAAAAATACTAACACAAATTTTCTAAGGAAGGGTTCGAAAATGGAATCATCAAACCTTGAAATGTAGAAGGTGCATTAGTAAGGCCAAAAGGCATGACCAAAAATTCATAATGACCCTCATGAGTTCTAAATGTTGTTTTTGGAATGTCTTCAGTCTTCATTCTGATTTGATGATATCCTGAATGAAGATCCAACTTGGTGAAGTAAATTGATCCATGCAATTCATCAATGAAAAGAATGGGAAATTTATCTTTAATAGTGAGCTTGTTGAGCTCCCTATAATCTGGACACATGCACCATGATCCATCCTTCTTGTGAACTAATACTACTGGAGAAGAGAAAGAACTTTGACTAGGTTGAATTATTCCATCCTCTAGAATTTTTGCAATCATATGTTCCAGTTCACTCTTTTGGACATAGGGATATCTGTAAGGCCTGATGTTTGGAGTAACACTTCCTGGAATCAAATTGATAGCATGATCATGATCATGAATAGGTGGGAGGCCTTTTGGAGTCTCAAATACCTTGGAATGATTGTCCAAGATTTTTTGGAGATCTGGAGAAATGGATTATTTCGATGTGGGAACCTCCAGTGAACATAATTGTACAATTATGCCTCATCATTCTTTCTTTAGAAGCTTTGTCATTCCATTAGTGCTGATTATCTTTCCCAGTTTCCCTGCGATACCCCTTAATTCAATTTCCTTTCCTTTTGAAGAGAATTTCATGAAAAGTTCTTGAAAATTTAAAGATATTGTACCCAAGGATTGTAGCCATTGGACTCTTAGTACAACATCAGCACCAGCCATTGCAATGGAAAGCATTGGGCTATTCAATACATATTCTCCCATGGATAGCTTGATATTATGGCACTTCCCTGAGCAATTTATGGTTCCTCCACTTGCAACTATCACTTGACACTCTGGTGCTAGATATAGGTAGCAATTCAATTCTTTGGCTATCTTATAATGAATAAAATTATGGGTACTTCCAAAATCAATCAACACAATTACCTTTTTCTTCTTGATATGCCCTTCTATCTTGATAGTTTGAGGAGTGGTAATTCCAACCAATGCATTACAAGATATGGTCGGATTCATTTCTTTTTTTCTAGGGATTTTTCCTAGTTTATATCCTCTTCTTTTGACGTTTCTTGTTAATTTTCTTCCTCCTCTTCACAATCTATGTAAAATAATTTCTTCTCTGCACACTTATGGCGTTTAGTGTATTTTCTATCACAACTCTAACAAAGCCCATTTGCACTTTTTTCTTCCAATTGTTGTGGTGTCAACCTTGTAGGTTATGGATGGCTAGGGGCAGCAACACTTCCATCTTTATGATTGTGAGTGGTAGGATTCCTTGTTACCATAATTTTTCTTTGCATTTTTCTTGCCAACCTGAATGCCTTCTCCAATGAATCTGGTTCCCAAAGGCGAACCTCATGTTGGATGTTATATTTTAAAGTCCCTATAAACATATCAATCCTATGCTCCTCTAGAATATATTTTACCCTTATATTCAATTTTTGGAAGTCCTCAATGTGCTCCATCATTGAACCCTTTTGTTTGAGATTCATCAATTAGCTAAAAAAAGTGTTGCTTTTTGTATCCTCATAATGTGCTATCATTTCATCCATAAAAATAGCCCAAGTGACAATTTGTTTATGAGATCAAAGCCCTCAATACCATACAAACTAATTTCGTTCCAAATATAAAGTTGCAATGCATACCTTTTGTGCATTTTGCACATTATGGAGATCAAAAAATTGCTCCATCAGCAATATCGATGTTCTGGGATCCTTGCCATCAAACTTCCTCATATCGATATTTGGAACATGGTGGTTCTTCAATCCAACATTAGAGTCTATGAAATCGTGATTAATGCTTATTTTGTTCTCATCATGAGTTTCCTTTACTACCCTTTCACCATTAATAAGCATTTCTTGTAGAAACCTTGTCAAATCTGTCTTCAAATCTTCCATGCCTATCTTCAAATCTGTCTCCAAATCATCCATCTTATTTTCCATGCCATCCATATTAGCTTCGATGTCGTCCATCTTAGCTTCCACGCCATTCATCTTAGCTTCCATGCCATTCATCTTAGATTCTACGCTTTTCTTTAAACCATCCATCTTAGCTTCCATGCCTTTATTTAAACCATCCATGTTAGCTTTTATGTCTTTCTTTAAATCATCCATCATAGCTTCTACTACCTTTTGTGTGAGTGATTTGTTGTACTTGGTCTTGTAATTTTGATATATCATGTTGCATTTCTTTCTCTTCTTCATGAGTCATGCCAGAGCTTTCAGGTTGCTTACTAGGTGTTTCCATTTTCTTTTTTCGGGGCATCAATTACCGATAATAATGCTTCACTATGCCCTTTGAACTCCTTCAAACTAATTTTTCAAACCAAGCTTATGAAAAAATTGAAAAAAACAAAACTACACACCCTTTTTTCCACTTTATAGGAGCCTAACATTGAATCTGATGTATTTCTGTGATTTTATCTCTTCCAGTTCTAAAATCACGACTTGGCATAGCCCTCTGTGTCCTCTTTCCAATTCCACCAATCTGATCGAAATTGGATTCTCTAAGAAATATTTATGCACAATCTACCAAGATGACTTGATTATATACCTTTTCACGACATCGAACTTGTATGAAGTGCCACAAGTCACTGTTTTGACCTTTAGATCTGAAAAATACATGCAAGAAACTACAGTCCATCCTCCTTTTGTAACTCCTAACGAAATTTCAATATGATGCTCAAAGAGACAGTTATGATCACTTTCTCACGGTAACCTGTTTGGAATGTAATTCAGGGGTCTGCAAAATGCTAACTTCCTTAGACTATATCTCCTAAAATATAGCTGTACAGGATCTGAAATTCGGAGCCGAGTTCAGACCAATTTCTTCTCATATGGGTTTTTGTTTTAGCTTCTAAAACATCCTAGCGAAAGAGTTATAGCGAAAATCCCATGATGACTTGTTTTAGCTTCAATTCTAGAGCTTGCAAAAACCCTAACTTCCTTAGACCATACCTCCGAAAATATAGCGAGACAAGCTCTGAAATTCGGACCAGAGGTTCAACATGATTTCTTCTCAAATGGGGTTTTTTTTCGCTGTTGAAACGTCGTAGAAAAAAACTTATAGCGAAAATTCCACGACGACCTATTTGGAGCAGTGAAACCCTAGAATCCAAAGTTCTGATACCAAATGTTAGGAAACCAGCTCACAGAAAGATAAAAAGATAGATCAACGCCTTAGAATTCAGCATCTTCAAGGGGGCAACCTCCTTTACATTACACAATTGAACAAGTCTTGGATGATACAAATGAAAAAACCTCCTTTCTATATATAGTAGTCTAGGGGGTCACAATATAACCAAGCTGACCTAACAATAATAATGTAAGGGCACAAAAATAACAATAGTGGGATTCTATGGGGCACAATAATAACAATATGGGGACAATAGGTGCACAACAATAATAACAAGGGATACAATGACAATAGTAATGGGGGAATCACTATTATTATAGGGACCAACATGTTTGGTTGTGAAGATTGTAATTTTGGTAATTAGAGCTAGGATTGGAGCATTCAAGCCAAAGAAGGAGCGAAACATACAAGAAAATTTGAAGTAGGTTTCATCCCTTCATCTACTTACTTTAATGAAAACATTGGGTCCTTTGTATTTTTGTTATTTTATGTCAGTCCACCAGACCTAGGGGAGATATTTCTATTTACAGTCATAAATCTCCCATAACAAATTGGTGACTCCGCTAGGGAATGGTATATTCCCTTGGTGGTTCCTTTATCCTTTGTGTTTGGTTTCCTTCTTGATATATCTTTGTTTCTTTACCCCGCGAAGAACAGAACTGGGAAGACATTTCATTTAGTCTCTTTTGCAATTTTTGTGAGGGAATCCTCTATCCTTGGACCATTTCACTCTATGTTCCTCTAACAGAGTGTTTCACCCCACATGGGCCCTCTCCATGCTTGTGTTGCAAAGCACTGGTGCCTTTTTTGCACTAGCATTGGCCCCTATTTTTGCACTAAATTTTCCCTTGTTTTGAGTGTCTCTTTGATCAACCTCCTTTTAGTTGACATTCCCTGAGTCTTGAGTGTCTTGTGGTCTCTATAAAGCCTCCATTTGGCTTTTATTTTTGTGTGATTCCATTGGTAATAATTGGTTTCGTGTTTTCTTTGTTCTGATCATTAGGTCAATTGAAAACTTGTTTCATTTGATCACTAATCTCTTGGATGAATTGTTGTTCTAGTCCTCATTCTGAAAAGTACATTTGAATTAGTTATTATACTTTACATCTTAGTTTTCCTCATTTAAGTTAAGTGTCGTGAAAAGAAAAAAAAATTCATTTCCATTTATGGATTTTTCATCTACATTGATTTAGGAACAGTTGCATGAAAAAGGAATTGCATCATGCATCTTGTTTGGTGCATTTTCAATGTTTCATATTGTTTGTCTCTTCCCTGCCTAAGCTAGATTTTCATTGAAGATAAATATTATGTTTCCTCATGCGAGAATTGCATTTTAGGCAACTTAGGTGAATTCATGGTGAGACATAAAACTGAAATTCAATTCAAGATAAACTTAAAATTTACTGAATCAACCTAAGAAGAATTCGTAACATTAACACAAACACATTAAGGTCTAGGATACATATGTGTAAGCATACGAGCTATCTTTGTTTTCCAGCATTGCATCCCGGGGGTGATATCCGGTTCCATGTACTTAAGTGTATAAAATTGTACCTCGAGTAACTTTGGATATATTGGATTTCACTCCATGCATGAAAAATATATGGGAATGATCTCATCGAACAGTTATGCATTAGATAACACTTCTACAAACTTCACTCCCATGTATTGTCAAATATATTCTGGGTGTCCCCTATAGGCTACTATCCATCCATAGGTAACCAAGTCAGCCGCCTTGTATACTGTGATACACTGAACACAACATTCATAGATATTGATTGCATGTATGTTAAGTCCTTAGTTCACCAAGATGTATATTGCATTTCATTGTTGCTTGGTAAACCTTTATGCCTAGTTACCCCTTTGTTTTCTTTGTGTATTTAATTTCTAAATCAATTAACTGACCATGGAACAACATCCTCCCTATGGAATAAATCGTTAGTGGATCTTAGGTTGAGACTAATGGAAACAATTCTGGAGCCTACCAATCAAGGGAACCCCTCTAACGAGAATCTTGGTCCTTTTCCTTCTTTTGGAAATATTGGTGCTCGTTATATTGTAATGTTGTCCCTTCCAAGATTTACCATTGATTTTCTAGTTTGGTTATTTTTGACCACTATGGTTCTGAATGTCCAAACTCCTTCTCAACCGAGTTCTCCTCCACCTGAAAAACATAAACCTCATGTTGATCCTAAAATTAACCCTTTTCCTTCTTCACCTATTGTTTCTTCATCCATTTCTCCCTCTTTGCCTGGTGAGATTATTTATTATAGTAACTATGCAACTAAGAAGAAGGAGAAAAGGATGAAGAAGAAGAAGAAGAAGAAAAATAAGCAGGGGGGAAACCAAGCAACCATTCCTATGGACATAACTAGTATGGACAAATCTTGCAATCAACCCCATAAAGTTAAATTCCCTTGCACATTATGTAAGGGTGACCACCTTCTTAATATTTTCCTAGTATTCGCAAGGTATTAGAAGTGTGGTCCATAGGCTCACATCAACCTTTGTCATTAGATTTTGGAGATCATGATGGTGATGAACCCTCAACTAGTGATAATAAGGTCCATGGGAAAAAGGGTAAAGTCAAATTTATTTGTAAGTTATGTGAAGGGAATAATCATATTCACCTTTTTCCTTATATGGGTGAAGCCTCAAAAGTGTTGGAAAACATTACAACTTCTTAATCACGACTTCCAACTGGTTACCAAAAGCTTTCTCACAATCGTCCACTAGTTGATGAACTAATTAATCAAAATCCATCTCCAATCAATCCCACTCTCTCTGGATGTGAATACCATGAGTTTGTTCTTGAAAAGCCATTGGTTGATAAAATGGTTTATTCGATTCCACCTTCATTTTATCGTACATTTCTTGTAGAGAGTGAACTTCATACTACTCAGGTTCTTCTTATTTCTTCAGGTTCCAATGAACTAGGGGATAGTTCTCCCATTCCCATGCACGGGGGGCGGGGGGAACCCTCCCATTCCCACAGTACAGGGGAGAATTTCTCCTATTCCCATAACACAAGGGGGTGGTTCTCCCATTCCCATGACACCCCCTCCAAGTAGCATGGTCACTACCTTTCATTGGAGTCAATTGGTAGGATATCATCTTCCTTCTTACGTGCCCTTCCAGATATAGTATAGGCTTATATTATGGTCGTACCTAGCACAATAATAGATGAAGGTGCATATGTTAGTATTTTTTCCTTAACTACTTGGAAAGATTTAGTTTTCTACAGCTTGTTCCCGTTAGCCAGAATCTATTGGCTTTTAATAGAGAAACTAGTCAACAATTAGGGATCCTTCCTAAGTTTCCTAATACTTTGGGAGAAAAAATTGTCTATATCAATCTGACGATAGTCCAAGGCCCTCTAGATTTATTTTAATCCTTAGTCATGACTATGTTTATGTCATGGAGTTCTTGTCTCTTCATTATTTCATGTATTTTGTTTCCCGCAAGAAGGAAGATTAATGACCATTGACCATCATGCATTTGTTGGTCCTAATTTGACTCCAAATCAACCAGATTCCCTAAATGGTAATTACATGCAAGAGGTTTCTCCCCTACCATAGATTAATTATGTGGCAACCTATCCCATTCATGTACCTATTGTTGAAGATGAAACTTTCATTGTATGCTCAACTTCTTTCAACCTAGATCCAGTAGGTGATACGGTGAATAGGTGATCTAATGAAAACCTCTTGGAAACCAAGGCCTCTTGGTGGTCATTATCAAGGTATTAAGCAAAGGTATTTTTCTTATGTCAAGATCATTAAAAAATGAAATAAGGTATCAGAGCAGAGTTACTTTTCTTGTGTCAAGCTCGTTGAAAAATGAAACAAGATATTATGAGGATAGTTCTTTTACTATGTGAACCTAGTTAAAAAATGGAATAGGTTTCTATGAGAAGAGTTCTTTTCCTATATCAAGCTCATTAAAAAATGTAACAAATCACCTTTTAGCTAGAGTCTTTGATTAGATCTCATAAATTCCCAGTCGAGTCTTTGAGTTGATCTTGTAAATGAACCTTCATTCCATCCACCTGTTAGAACCCAATAGCCTACTTAGGTGCATGACATGAAGCTTTGAGGGCATGTACCTCGAATTGATTCATTATGTTGGGGGCATGCAAACTTATTTCAAATACATTTTTTCCTCTGTTTCAAGCTTGTGTAAAAATGAAACCAATTTCAAGCATAGTTTCGCATGTTTCAAGCTTCTATAAAAATGAAACCATTCCTATTTTTTCCCTCGTGATTACCATTTTTATATCATACTATTTTAGCCAGATGAGCCTTGGTTGTTTCATTTCATCGTCACCATCTGCTTGGCCAATCATATGCTTTCACTTAGTTGTTTTACCCTTTCCTAAGGAACCATTGCTATGAGTGGGCTTATTAGCCTACCTCTTGACCTTTGTGTGCTTTGAGTTGTTTCATCATGACTGGAACCAATTCCTACCATTTATACCACTTGTTCCTTCAGGTGGAGTCCTCTTTTAGCTCATTTTAGACTCCCAAAACATGAAAAGGTTATCAAGCAATTGTCTTTACAAACTCATAAAAGTAAATGAAAAGACATCTACTTAGTATAAATTTACCCTTTTTCCGGACTAAGATAAACTATTTATGAAAAAGGAATACCTTAGAATAAGAGGTTCTCTTGAGTATTATTTTCTACCTTTTTAGAATTAAGAGAATATCTACAAGAAGGGACATCTAGAGTTTTATTTTTCACCCCATTTCCTAACTCTTTAAACATGGAAAATATTTCGAGTTTTACCTTTGTTGCACTTGTTAAAACATTAAACAACGATGGACTTATCGAACATGAAAGGGCCGAACCACTCCATCTCTGGGTTCGCTAAATATTATCAGATGGATTCAGCTGAAGGATGAACTTATAGATCAAGCATATATTATCATACTTGTTATACAAAAATATCACCACCATGACTATTTGCGGTCAGTATGGGTCTATCATCACTTATACTGTCCTCCTAAGCAAGTCTCAGACCTCAGCTCTTCATGTCAAGCTTTGCAAATGAGAGAAAGACATTAAAAATGAATAAAGCTCTGGTTCCGCACGTTCTCTCACTTTTGCCTGTGGGCCCGCACCCTTTGTTCATGTTTCCTGCATATCTGCACGCTCTGTCTGTAAAGGGGTGGGTGCGTACCCCTGTAAAAGTCAAAAAGGCACAAGTTTATTCTAAAAAGCTCACTTTGGGTTAATTCTAGATGTTTCTGGAAGGCATTTTGACATGGATTGTTTGCTCCAAGGTGGTTCATGCATCCCAAAAGAGAAGGAGCTAATCCCTTGATAGGAGGAGCTATCCCTTTGAAGGAGGGCTTTATCCCTTTGAAGGAGGACCTAGTAACTTCCCTCCATTGCACTATAAATTAAGGCATTGTGCTGTTGCTAGGGAGGTTAGAAGCTGAACATTTTGAGGGTAAATGTTGATGGAATTGTGACTTCCTAGTTAAACTTGAGAGGAGAGATCACATACCTTTTGGTTTCATTGGGAAGTGAGTGAAACTTGTCAAAGTAGAGGAGACTTCTTGTCGGACCCTGGGAGGAGCTTGTACAGCATCAAGGCACAGGTTGTAAAGTTCTTCTTTATTTGAATTAATACAATCAGATTCATTTTTCTCAACAAATTGTCTTATGTGTTTTGTTTCATAATCTCCTTGATCATTATGATGAATATGCTTTATGATATTGGCTTTTTAGGTGCTATTTAATTTGGTTTGCTTGTTTTTGTTTGCAGAATTACACTTCAAGGAAGCTCATTTGGAGCGAGGGAGCGAGGCTTCCACAAACTTGCATTGGACCCAAGGTAGGCCTAAAACACTTGTTTGCCTTTGTTTTTAATTGCATATTTAGAGAAAGATAGTTTTTGATTGGCTTGCTTGTCACTAGATATCTTTAGATACTAGGAAGGTCGATCTTGTCCGCAACCTCGACTCATTCCATGTGACAAAATGGCGACTCCGTTGGGGACTTGATTGTTCCTTGCTTTTACTTTGACCTGAGAAACTTGTGTTTTGGTTTCTGTTTTTGGCTTGTTGTGTGTGGAATTGGGTGGATTTAGTAGATTTAGGATTATTTTTGCTTTTCATAACTTTAGGAGAAGCCCGCATCCTGTGCTTGTAACACAGTGTGTACTTATACGCACGTTTACTTTGCACACAGAGTGTGCACGCACCTGTGTAAACTCTGAGCCTGCATACCCTACTAAATTTTTGAAAAACATAAATTTTGCTCTTTCAATTAGTTTTATTTTTGTTTAGATGTTGTTATCCCCTGTCCATACCTGCATGTGACTTGTTAAGAACTTTCCTTTGTTTAATTCCATTGGTATTAGGGTTTTAGGTGAAATTCCTAGAAGTTTTGGTTGCTGGTCTCTGTTTTCATTTTGGTCGTGTAGTAGCTCAGAGCTTAGACGTTGTAAAAGCCTCAGGTCACCTTGGTTTTTACTGGCCTTCTTATTAGTCTGACCATTTGCAAAATCTACCTTTGTTGAGGAATCCATCTTTTGTTTTCTCTTTGTGAAACTTCGAAAAGCTTGTGTTAGAAGTTTGGATTTCATTTTTACAAAAGAAAACAAAAAATTGCTTGTTTTTTGACTAATTTGTGATTCTGGACAAGTTAGTCCTTGGTTTGCTTATCGCCAAGTAAAACATCCTTGAAAAAGACATCTTGTAAGCTTTTACTTCAAATAGTTTTCTATAGTTTGTAGATCTCAAGATTTGCTTTATTCATAGTTTTGAGTGTTTTATAAAAATACAAAAATCTCTTTTGGAAAAAGTTTGTTTTTGTAATATTTGAGCGTTTGAAAGAAAAGGGAATTTTTTTTGAAAATAACTAGTTGTCTCGTTTTGAGTGCATTGGAAAAGACAAAAACTCTTCTTTTAGTTTGTTTGTTAAGAAAGATTTGTGTTTACACGCATTTGAATTCTCAAACTCTTTCCTAGCTAGAAGTTCATTGAAGAGAAAAGGTTGCTTAATCATCTTAAGTGCATTTTTTGGTGATTTCGAGTCGAGTCTTCACACCACGAGTTTCATCTCCGCACCCCTTGACTTAATAAAAAACCAATAAAAATAACGCTTAAAGTAAAATCAATCTAGTAATCTTTTTATTTCTAGGGCTCTATTGCACCAACATAGCTTAGGCTAGTGTCTTGGAGTAGGGAGTAATTAACTCTCCAAGACAACAAAACAAACAAGCAGCTATATCTTGCAGTAGGAGAGAAATCCAATTGTTGCATCTATGCTCTGGGAGAGCTCCTCTTAAAGGAGAAGCATGAGATCGTGTCCGAACCAGTGTGGGAATCAATCCTTCCTCATTGGGAATGACGCCAGATATTCACATATTAAAAACGGTAAACCTCAGATTAACCATTGTTGAGGAGCCTGGGATCACTTGTTGGTAAACCTTGGATTATGTCAAGGAGCCTTCAAGGGGATTGAGCTTGCTACTCTGCCCTTGCGTGCGTATCGGATCGTAGACTATTCCCCCGGGTATATTTGTTTCTGTTGGTAACCACAGTGACCATATTCTATAGGATTCTTCCTAAGGTGACGGTGGTGGGAAGATCCCACTATACCTGGAGCAAACGTCGGCTAGACTCACTTGGATTTTCTGGGGGGTCCTCTTCACTCGAGATGGTTTAGTGGAGAAACTTGTGCCAGTCTATTCATTAAGCAGGTTGCCGACGTAACTGTTCCAACTGCTATTTCTGTATTGAACTCTGCGACGTTGGATTTCATCACCAACTAGTGTTTTTAGTATGTAAAGTTACTGTTTCCGTGTGATTTGATCTCCTAGATTCTATAGGTGTGTGATTCAATTTGTTTGGTTATTTAGAGGCTTTAGGTGGTTTTCATTGAGATTTTACTTTGTTTTCGTGTGAAGTAGTTAAAATTTTTAACCATGGCTGAATTACCGAGGAAGTCCCGTAGACTTTGGGGCCAACCTCCTGAGTTTTCACCGAGCCAGCCTGAAGGGCTACGGGCCCTGGTAACTCCTAGAGACAGTAGAGTTGGGTCACCTGAAAAAGGAGAGTCTTCTTTGGTGTTATATCCTGATTTTTCAGCTTTAATAACAAATTATAGTGCACAGCCTGTGTCTGTTTCCGAAGTTACTGGTAGTGTTTCATCTACTAGTGATATAGGTGAAGAACCTGAAATATCTGAACCTGAATCTGAAACTGTTGCTACTCCAATATCAGGGTTTGCCTCTCCAACTTATAGTGGTCCTAGTTCACCTAGGGTGGAAAACATAATTACCCAAAATCTTCCTTCTGGACTAATAGCTATTGAAGAACTTGCTATTCCGGAAAAAGAAGAAGGCATCCCTATCCTTGAAAATCAACCTGTTATAGAGCTTAGGGAGCGTGAATCAATCTTTTACAATCCATCTAGGAGCAGTGCTTAGTATCTATCATTAACTAATTTTTTGGAAAACCCGGGACTAAGTTTTTCACCACCTCGTATTTCTTATCACCCAACGCCGAGAGGTTACTATCCTCCGTTAAATATGTCAAGACAGTTGTCCATGTTTTCTCAATCTCCGGAAGCCTTTTTGTACAACGATCCTTCTATTCTTGCTGGGTATTAGTCAATTTCTGGTACTTTTTCGGGAGCATCTCCTCAACCTATTGAACAAGGGTTATTAACTAGAAATAATGGTACTAAGCCGTTGAGTGTAGCATGATGTCGGGTACTATTCCCAATCCTCAACCTCAAGGTGGTCAGCCACCGCCTGGGGGGCAGCCTCAAAATCCTCAAGTATCACCTGGGGGGCAACCTCAAGGTACCCAGTTTGTGCCTAGGGTGCAACCTCAAGCTACCCAGTTTGTGCCTGGGGGGAATCCTCAAGGAGAGTACATACCTACAGGACAGTACATTCCTCAAGGTCAACCCCAGACTCAATATGTACCTCAAGGTCAACCCCAGTATCAATATGTACCTCAAGGTCAACCCCAGTATCAGTACGTGCCTTAGAGTTATCAACCCCAAGGTCAGTACCCAACCCAAGGTTACCAACCACCTTCCGGTCAATCATATGTTCAAGGATCTGGAAATGTACCGTTGAATTATTAACCCTACCCTCAACCCGGTTATGGTCCTCAATATTCTCAACCTATTATGGGTCCGTACCCTGGAATGAACTTAGTGTGGGATCCATCTCAATCCCAACAGGTCTTGCAACCGAATGTGCAGTTGTCATCTCAAACTGGACAACCCTTGGTTTCTGGTTCACCCCAGCAGCCTGTCCAGTCTACTGTTCAAACTTCTGCACCTTCTGTAGTTTCTCAGTCTGGACCTAGTATGCCTCGTACTCTGCCTCAAACGTCTGCTGCAACTACTGCAACATCTGTTTCATCTACCCCACCTACTTTTGGAGTATCGACAGCTCTGGTTTCTACTGTCCCTGTATCTACTCCTCAGACATCTTTACCTCATTCTGGACCCACGGTCCACACTTCGGTTCAGATGCCTATAGGACAACCAGGTTTAAGTACGGTTGTCACCAGTCAACCTCAATTTATTCAAAAACTGTACCAAGGAAAGTACCGATTTGGTCTTTCTGTGCAGTAGCCAGTCTATCAGTATCAACCGTACCCTGGGATTACATATCAACAACCTCAATGTTGGCTAGTTGAATTGTTTATTAATTAAACAATAAAGTACCACATTAATTGTCAACCTGGGAAAGTCTTTTTATTCCAAAGGCTACCGTGTACTGTTTGTACTTAAATTCTAAAAGCATCGAAAGCTGTAGTATACTTAGTTCTTATACTAGGTTATCACAGTGCTGATAAAATAAAAGGAATTAATTAAAATTACAAATCTAGAAACAAAGAGATGGATGCTCTGTTGGCAGAGGATCAGGACCCTATCCTCCAGGTGAGGACGTTCAGCACCTGCCCCTAGAATCAGATTGCTAACACACACTGCACTCAGATTCACCGGTGAAATACACTTGCATAACTTCAAATAACTTAATAAAACAGAGTGCTAGCAAAATAGAATTGCAAGAGGTAATGCTACAGAATCCAAACAGAGTATTTGCAGAAAGAAAATATCACACACTTACACACTTGACAGCAAAGTAAATGGGTGAATCTTGTGAGGAAGGTGGGCCCAGTCCCTCTCACAAGATTCCCCGGAACACGGAGAATAGCTTAAATACTCAGAACGTTCTTCTATTCATCTGTCAAAAATTCGAGTACAGTAAAGTTCAAACTTGCTGATATTCTCACAAATTTCTCTTACAGACTATCCTCCCTGACTAATGTAGATGTCTCCTCTTTATAGAGGAGACAGCTATTACAATAGATTGTTACGGTTCATTCGGTTAACCCGTTTAATCAAAAATAAGAATTACAGAAATGTTGTTGCAACAATATGATAATATATTCTTTGTTTAGGTTCTCGCTGTTACACAGCTGATAACCATCTTCAACCATCTTCCTTGGAATTCACACATTCCTTTCGTCGTTTCCCCATACTATTCCGGTTTTGAGTCCTGGTAACTGTGTTCTACTCGCTTTGGACAATTGGTTGATCATCCACGTCAGCGTTCCTCAGATAGTTGCCGTTTTTATTCCCAGCTGATGCAAAATACCCGCTTTAGATGGTTTCTGTTGCTGACTGTAGCAACTGCGTAGTTGCTGCTTCTGGTGTTGCAACAACTGCGTAGCTGCTGTTTCTGGTGTTACAACAACTATAGGTTATAATTCTTGCGGGCTTAAGACAATTACTTAGAAATTTAGTCAGCATTCCAAAGATAAATACAAAGGTACTTACGAATATGCAGTGAACAATTAAATATATAGATATGCGGGAAGTTACTTCATACCTTCGGGTGATTAAGTCATTGTGTGATCAAAGCTTATAACTTTTGACTGAAAAGGATAATATTATGATGGAAATATAAGGTCAAAATTGGTCAATTCTGGGTCCTAACACTCAACAACCCCAGTATGGTCCGGTTAATCCTGGTTTTCCAGGAGGATATAATATCCCAAATGCAATTCCAATTCCTAGTTATCTTGGATATCCTCCTCCTGGGGCTGGTCTGACGACCTAGAGTTTTAGGGACCCTAATCGTCAGTTACCATTTATCGCAACTTTGGACTTGCCTGATTTGTCGCGCCTTATGAATGATCCAATTAACTATCTTCCGTTTTGGCCACTAATGCCAAATAGGTTTCCTAGTGATATTCCTAAGTTTGAAGGTAAGCCAGGAGAGGACTCGTCGAACCATGTGATGACTTATCACCTCTGGTGTGCGTCTAATTCCATTTCAGATGATTCAATCCATTTAAGACTTTTCCAGTGCACTCTAATTGGTCTCGCGGCCAAGTGGTACATTGAGTTACCGCGAGCCACTTTTTATAACTTTAGTCAGTTAGCTACTTCATTTTTAACTAATTTTCAGTTGCCAGTCAGATATGACAATGGCACGGAATTATTAACTTCGATAAAGCAATCAACGTCCACTTACATTTCAGATCACATTCATGAATGGAGACGTCGATGGCGTTTAGTGAAAGTTTTTATCCCAGATCAAATCTTAGCTGAATGGTCTGTAAAATATTTACTGCCCAAGATCACTGAGGATGTAGCTAAGGCCGGAGTTGTTACTGAGGAGCAAGTAATTGCTCAAGCATAGTACCTTTTCTTAGTTTATACTTAGTCGGGTACGTTACATGAGAAAATCCCCGATCTACCCAAACAAAATCAAATCGCTGCAGCTCCTTCAGGGTCTCATGCTGCTGATGGTATGATTGGTACGGTTAAT
>APFE031685576.1:15234-30112 GCA_000404065.3 Pinus taeda | reverse complement strand
TCAAGTGTCGGTAATACCGAGGAGAGAATGAACCGTCGGATCATTACATATCGTGACCGTCGGATTGTAAGTTACAAAATGTACAACGGTAAAGAAACACACTTTACCTAACTCTATACCTAACTCTATACTAGACCAAGTTGAACTTAACTATTTCCTATGTGTCGGAATATCCTAACATAAATATCATCATAGTTACACGACCACATTAAAAGGTGCACATAGAGATGCTATAAAGTTTAATATTTTGAGTGGATTAAAGTAAAACAAAAATTAAATTAAATTAAAAAATTAAAAGATATATATTTGGATTTTAATTTCTAGTTTTTTATAGTATTTTTCTTAAGATGATTTATTTGGTATTTTTAATTTATAGTATTTTCTCTAATATAACTTATTTAAAGGTTAATGATTAAACCAACTTAAATATGTTTTAACTTTAGATCTATAAGCACCTAAATAAATATTTTGATTGAATCTCTATAATAACATATAATGCTTAAACATAATTTTTCAACCAAAAAAAATATTATCAATCAACAATTTTTTTAAATATAATAACTTTTAAAATATAACGATCATCACACTATTAGATCATCACACTATTAGACATGCATAGGAATGACATGGACCATTATTTATCTTATTTATTCAACTAATCAATAAACACCCTATAATAAAACATGAATTATAACATGAATTATGTATAAAAGTTAGATTTGAAAGAACAATATTGATTATCAATCAATAAAGTCTTCAAAATATAATAACCTTTAAAATATAACAGTCATCACAATATCCAACATGCATAACATTGACATGGACCATTATCTATCTTATTAGTCCCTGTCATCTTGGTATGCGACTATAGTAATCGAAAACCATGATGTTAACATTAGTTGACTTGTTTATGAGCTTTTTTCTTAGTGCCGGTTGATGGAGTTACCGAAAATTTTTTGGTACATAGTAATTTAACGTGTTATTTGGCCTCTTCTCGAGGCGAGGAGGCAAAAACATAGCTTATATATATATT
This sequence comes from Pinus taeda, assembly GCA_000404065.3. Classification (NCBI taxonomy): domain Eukaryota; kingdom Viridiplantae; phylum Streptophyta; class Pinopsida; order Pinales; family Pinaceae; genus Pinus; species Pinus taeda. Next base: position 29,079 of record APFE031685576.1, on the reverse strand, counting down.
TTTTCTTCTAAGCAATGTTAGAGTGGTTCAAAAAATCCGCTTAATGTTAGCATTAATGGTAGGTGTTTAATGCTTGCGACATTGTACTTTCAGACATATAGGTTGCCTGAATGAAGATGGGAAGACAGGTAGTGTGCATGAAGTTGGGTGTGGCAAGAGGAGGGCTCATGGGCTTGGTGAGAGGGGGAATTGCATGAATATGCCCATGCGTGTGGCGGGAGAAGGATTACCTTTCTTTGCAACAATTTACCCTTCTTCGAAAGCTTCGCAGGCTACCTATTGAATCGACCGATTCAATCCATAGCGAAGATCCTTGCAACTTTCCCTTCATCGAGAGATAAGAGCTCCCATCTCAATTGCTATGAGCTAGCCCATTTCCATCTATTGGTTCTGAACCAAATTGTGGGTGATTTGAGCAATGCAGCTTCATGGCATGCTGCATGTCCTTTTTTGTCCATTCCCGATGCAGCTACGTGGCACGTTGCATGTCCTTCTTTTTCCATTGATTTAGGTAGTAGGAGAGAAGTAAATACATCATATCCCCCCCCCCGCCCGTCACGTCCCTTGCTAATTTCCATTGATTTAGGTGGTCGCAGGAGGAGGAGGAGTGAATAAATCATATTCCCACCTTTGATGTTGTTGGATCGCTGTCAGAAGTTGAGGGTTTAGGGTCTAAATCCTACAATTCGAAGCACTAGATGAAGTCTAGCATTTAAATCCTCATATTCCAGGCAAGTCCAATGTTTAAATCTTCCTATTCTAGGCACTAGACATGGCAAAGCTTCTTCCCGGGTTCAGTGCTTATATGGAACAGGATCAAATGGGGTACAAACCAGCCTTAGCTCATATTTCTTTCGGCTGTATAAAAAAGGGAAAACATTGGTAGGTAAGATTGTGCTTTATTTCTCTTGTGCTTTATTTCTGAATTACTTTTGAATGTTTCTATGCATCTCCTCCCTCAATTGATGAATCTGAATGTTTCTTACATAAACAATGAGGTGAAGATCCCCTTTTTGCTAATGATAAATAACTGAAGATAAAACTCAAACTAAGCTCTAATGGGATTTCAGCTAAATGAATAGAAATTTCCTTTCAGAGACTTATCGTCCCTGCCATGACCTTTCCGTCAGAAATTTTTTTCCTGAACCTAAGCGATGGCCCCTTGTAACTGAATGCGGGGTGTTATTAATGTTATGTTCACCATCTTTTTTCCTTCTCTATTCTTCGACTGTTAGAGAGTCACAATGTTGCTGGAATGAACCAACAGCCCAACCATAGCTTCAATATAGGGTGTAACTGTTGAAGGAAAATTTGACTCTGTCATGCACAATAGATTCAATAGGGCAAGAAAAATGATGAAAAGAGCCAATGGACTAAGCAAGATGAGTTCCTGATTCATGCTATGTGGATGGGATAATGAGGGAGAAGTTAAAAGTGCATGTATAAATCCCAATTCTAGAGTCTAAACCCTATAGTAGGTAGAGAATATGTGCTTTTATCAGGCTTTAGCAGGGAAATTGGCTAAGTATCAGTTGTAAAGAAACAATTCAATTGGACCAACGGGTCGGAACCCATTTGGTAAACTCAATGTTGGTAATAGATATTAATTTGAGGAGGATAGGTATTATTAGAGAGGATGTAGAGATCGTAGATCAGAGTAATAGCAAGAATTTTTTTTTTGTCAAAGTATGAGGAGAGGGAGGAGCTAGTTGTAGAGGAGCTATGGCAGAAGGTTACGCTGGTATTTGATACCTATTTTCATGCTCATGATACTCAATGTAGAGCCTTATGAGCTTGACATGTTGCCTATTAGCTTATCGAAGCTCGTTACTCTATTCCAAAAAGGGAGTCGTTGTTGTGATGAAGTATTGTTCTGAAAATTAGCGTCAATCATTATGATGAAGTATCAGTCCAAAATATTTCATTGAAGTGGCAACACATACCCAGTTCAATGCATGGATATATCCAGATGTACCACGCAAACATAAAATAAATATAACCTGTAACACAAGCAAGCAATTAAGAAAAATTTTGAGACTCCTGTAGTTGCATGCACTCCCCACATCTTTTTCGAATAAGGTTTTTAACATTATTATTTACTATATTTCTTATTTTATTTTTTATTAATATTTTTTTCAAATTTTAATAGGTATGATAAAACGCTTGCAATATCATAAGCCTAATTTTCATGCATTACACTTGTCCAGGTGTGATTGTTTCATCTTGAACCTTTGTCTTGTTTGAGTGTTACTCAGGTTGGTTATGTGGAACAACATCTCATAAAGATATACCATTGTACTAATAACATGTAATTGTTGACATCACTTAAGCCCATGGACGTTGGATTTTGTCAGTTCTTATTTGGTTATATAATGTGGGTTAGACATCCCAATAAATTCAATCTAACCACAAGCATGTATCATAGAGAAAACCTAGGAGGTTGGATCACATAAAATCACACAACTAGCACTTAAAAGCTTAATTTGTTTAGAGATTTAAGAACATTCTCGAATCCTGAGATCAGTAAAAACTTTGTTGTTGATGCTTACTCTGTCTAATTATTACCTATAGTATTGTCATATGTTGGAAATTCAACAAAGGTAAATTCCAAAGAAATTTGGAGACAAACAAAGTATGGCCTAACTAGTGATAGGTGCACATTCCATTCACCTTTTACGTCACATAAACTTAATAATACAACCATAATAATGTAGGCAATGGTTACAACTTGGCATCAACCATTGAGAGAATTGTTAGTACACAATACTACAATGGAAAATGCCACTGAGAGTTTACCACCCCAGCATTAGGTTTGATTTTCAATGAACTCTATATCGTGAAACCTGAGAATCCCCAAAGTTACATATCCCGTGACTTTAATTCTCAGTGGATTATGTATGGTGATACCTGAAATAATTACATATCCTATGAGGATAATTACCCTGTGGGTAATTTCTGTTTTAAAATAAAAATTTAACAATAAGAAACCAATAATCAAAAGCATCCTTCAACCATATTAATTCTAATGAAAATAGTCTCACTTGATTCTATTTAAAATTTGTAAGACTCAACGAATAAGTGTGGAACTGCATTTAAATAAGGATATTTTCTAACTCAAAATCAATCAAATAATCCAATTTAAATCAATCAAAGTTTCAATTTTGAAATAATGAACTTAAAAAGGAAAAAGATGGGTGAACAACAAGAAAATGGGTGTGTATTCCACTTTTAGAAAAAAAGTCAAAAGCCCAATCAGTAAAAAACTCAAACAGAAATAGGAAGGTCATTTCACAAAAATTTCACACAAGGATAGTTGTAATCATACGATAATTTCCTTGTAAAAATTTCTTCAAGAAAATGTTACAAAAGAATGGGCAACACAACACATGCATCTGACTATATGCATGTGCAAGTTCTGTGTCATGTCAATGTAGCAGTCAATGTTCCCAAAATTTATTTTTTGATAAATTATTCTTTGATAAATATTTCTTTGAAGACGAGAGATACGTCTATACTGAAAATAGAAGAGAAAACGAACTTTGGCGGAAAGAAAGGAAAGGCAACACCTCAATTAGTGAAACAGAATGTTGAAATTAGTGAATTTTTGCCTAAAAATTCAAAGGCGGCACCACAATCGTGGATGTCCAACCCAAAGCCAAATATTTATAGTCCTGGAAGGACGAATAGAGGAGAGGCAAGGAGACCTAGTTGCAAAAATTTATATGTTTTTTTGCAGATAAGGGCATGCAAGTAGAAGTCACATAATTTGGATGCAATCCAACAAGGGATTAGAATTCTGGCAATTAGATTAAAAAAGCTAGTAAACCCTCTATTTAAACGTAATATAATTCATATTTTTGATAAACCTGGGTGGGTGCACAGGGGACCCTAATGTAGGGGCTTACAAGGTTGCGAAGGTGGCAATGTATTTTTAGTCAATAGTAGGACATTCGAGGTACCAAATACCTAAGAAAATAACAATATCAGCCAAATTAAGCACCATGTACACCACAAACTCAGACAAGCACTGCAATGTTTTTCTAAATCTGTAGAAGGGGAGGATAAGTTTCACATTTCAAACTAACTCTAGGTTGCTTAGTTGGCCTAACATAATGGTTCTCTTTGTTTACATGTATTTCCATGATTTTGTAGACATTTATGTTCCACTGGTTGTGAGTTGTTAATTGTTTTGGATGCGGATTAGGGTTGTTGGATTGCATTTTTGAATGGTTGCACATCGCTGACTGGAATTCATGTAGTTCGCTGACTAGATATGGGATATGTGTAGGTGGCTGGAAGCGAGGCACTTCCACAGGATGTACATGTCTTTCATACTCGTAAGCTGCTGCTCCTATCTATTTTATTTCTCGGCAACCTCCTTGCTTGTTGACATGTTGGGATCGTTGTCTATTTAGGATCTCTTCCCTCCCGTCGACTATCTCTGAGATTGTCTCGGTTGTCTCGGCTATCTTTGAGACTGGATCTCTTTCAGAGAGCTTTAACACACTCTTTTTTTAATGAAAGAACACTCTTTTTTTAACAAAACAATAGACAAAATAAAAATACAGGTAGATGGACCTTGATTCCTTGTATATAGAGATGAAAGGTAGTATGTAACTTGGCGAAACTATATTATACAGCATTGTCCCTGATGTTGCTAATTAGAATGGCGAAACTCTATACTATATGCCATTCACTGGATCAATAAGCTCACTAGTGTCATTCACTGGATCATTTACTGGTCTCTTTGTGCAATTTGGGCAGAAAATTGTCTCCCTCTCTACTTGATGCATTGTTTCCATTCCTTCATAGCCTTTCTTCATTCCTAGCCCTCTCCTTGTTTGTTTATATAGCCTACAGTGTCCAGATTCTATATAGCCAACAACACTTGAGTTCTAGCAGTGAGATTTCTGATCTCAGCCTTAGAAACTCCTGTTGTATCTTTTCATGATGGTAGTATCATTGTTCGAGGGCCTTTAGTTATTGTCTTGAGGCTCTAGAGTAATTCAAGAAGAGATCCTTAATCTGCTCATAGGTAATTGGCTATGTGGCTTGCTCTATCACCGATTATGCTACCCTAGCCTTTGTGGGTTATGAATCTTGACCCAGGGGAGATGTTGTAGACTCCCGAAATGAGAGGGGTACCATTAGGCCAAATGCTACCTATGTTCTTGGATAATCTTCTCCTGAATCGCGATAGGAACGTAATTAGTCACTGTAACTCGTGCATAATATGGAACCATATGAGGGCTCCTAGAAGGTATGTTCCTGCTCCTAGACTTGCTCTTGCTACTTTTCCCTCAAAGTAAAAGGAGTATTCTTCTTCAGGAGCTAGAAGGTCAATACTAGTGCTAACACCTTCTTTTTTTCTAGCACCATCAAAATACATAGTCCATGTGTTAGGCTCTACAATAAAGGATGGATTATCTATAGGTTCCTTGCAAGCTACAGAAGGCATCCATGTATTTCATGGCATGTTATGGTTCATGTGGCTTCATCCACGTATTTCATGGCATGTTATGCAAAATAGAGTGCCCAGACAAGTGGACTCACGGCATGTGGAAAATATAGCAGTGAGGCAAGTGGATCCATGGGGCTCACATGGCTTAGAGGTCATCCTTTGAATATTCGGTTCATTCAAAATTATTTTACAAATCACTTCACAAGGGCTTATTGGGGGTATTATAATGTCATGATGTTTGCATGGATCTATCAGTGCCTAGAGCAGAAGGTTCTGCTATGTACCTTCTTGAGGTCAGCAAACATGTCTGGGAATAATGAGTAGGTAGTTTTCTTAATTTTTTTTTTTTATTCAGATGAAAGTTTAAACTGTATCCAAGAGAATTCAATCCATCCTTATTTAAACGGTATCCAACAGAACTTAATCCATCCTTGCATGACTCAATTAACTAGTCTCGCCTAACTCAATTAACAAGTGTCATTTTTCTTTGTGAAGGGAATCCAGAGACAATACATTTCTTTGTGAAGGGCATCCATTGACAATAATTTTAAAGACCCTCAATAGGGAATGCTTGCTCTATTATTTGGTCGATCTCCAAGTTACTTGTCTTATTGCATAATTTATGGCTTCAGAGCAAACCAGGTCCAACCATCCTACAAGATGCAAGGTAAGTTTGCCATTGTTTCGCTCTTCTATCTTTTAAATTATTTTGTTTATGGAACCCATGTGTGAACCTCATCCTTGAAGTAGATTTGGTTCAAATTCTAAAAGTTGGCATTTTCCAAGCTTGACATTTCATGGAACCATTGTATATGTGCAGAATGCATACATAGGCTTCAATAGAATAAGCAACTCTATATAGCTATTCCCAGTTTGCGATGATTAATCTCATGCTTTTTAGCTAGCTAAAATATATGAGTTTTCCTTTTGAATGCTTCTGGCTACTACTGCTGCCACCTGGTATCCCTCTCTCTGATTCTTCCATTTGCAGACCCTGGCTTCATGACCTTCATGTAGCGTTTTTATGTATCCCCTAGCCTTGGAGACCATGTTTTCTTTGTCACTGGGTGGATCTGCCTCATCATCCATGGGTGTCATACCATAACAAAACTCATCCTCCTCCTCTTGATTGTCTCCTCTGGTATTAGATTCCTTGGAGAAAATGGACTTTGAGATATGCTCCTGAAGCTTTTAGCTTGTGGGCTAGAGTTGTTTGTTTTGAACGAGTAGAATCCAACAGCTTCTTAACTTTCTTGAGCATTGCCAAACGACGCTTAGATTTAGGCTCGTTATTACATTTACATTCTTCCATTGATGTGGATGCAATAACTTCATTGTTGTACTTCTCCCTTATTCATTTGATGGCCTCATCCATTTTTGGGTTCAACTCCTGGCTAACTTCAAATGAATCATAAGGAGTAACATCATAGGACTCATAAGGAGTCAAAAAAACTGAATCTTCAGCCAAATTTCCTTGTTGTTCTACATTATTCATGTTGGAGATATTTGAATCTTCAGCTGGAATCCCCAATAATCTATGCTGAACCATTTGAATACGAGGAGGAAGATGCAGGGGAAGCAATTGGCCTTTATAAAAGAGGACTCAAGCTCATTCCAGGCATGGGCATTAATAATAGACATATCAAACTCGAATTCTCTGAACTCTGCTCTTTTCATATTCATTTTTCATAACAATCAAACCCTGCTTTACCCCTTACTTCAACTGGCCCTCGATCACTCACACGATTCTTAGGACTTTCATTCTCTTTCTCACTTGTACTTTCTTTGCACTTATCGCTGCTAGCCACCATAATGTTTACTAGTATAGTACATAGCTCAATCCAGTATCCCTTAAAGGGTTCATTTCAAGCTTCAAAATATAAAAGCTCATGCACTTCAGCGAAATCGGTTTGCTGTAAAAATGCATAATTTTGCAGGTCAGAGTCTGATAAGGACAATAGACCCTATTCAAGATGACTCATGAGAGTCATAGATGGGTAATAGACCCTGTTCAAGACGACCATAGAACACCATTATGTGACTGAGTATACTGAAGTGGGAGGTATATATGGCTATTTCTAGTTTGTGCTTCTATTGTAGTTTTCCTAGATAATTTATCTTTTCATGCGTGCCTTTTTTGGCACGCACTTAAGAAATTGAAACAATTTCTTTTTAGGAATTTGAAGAGAGCGAAAACCCTGAATTCTTAGCCATGTTATATCAAAATAACGTTCCAACCTACTCAGAATTTGTTCCCAAGGATTCAGATGGGTTGAACATTGAACAGATATAAACTCCAAAGTTCAAAATATATTTGTCAAGCCTAGACCGCCCTTTAACTTTATCTGGAATGCATCTATATAGCTATGAGTACAATCACAACCTCTATTTACAGCCTCTCCTAGTTAGAACAAAGACCTCCTTTTACAAATTAAAAAAAAAAAAAACTAAAAAACAATAGAACTTTTTTGTACAAATTTGAAAAAATACTAAAAAAACGAAGAAGTTGAATGTCTTACTTTACACAAAATAGATAAACAAACTTTTAATAGCTACATATTTTTCTAAGTCAATGCTATGATTGATTTTTGTGCAGGTCACTACTATGACTAAATTTTTTGAAGGTCATTGATTTGATTCACATACACAGTCACATGACGGAATGTTACACATAATACATAGATTTAAAGCCTGGATATCTGTTGGTCTTTGGGTACTCCTACCTTGTACGGATGTGTTTTCTTGAAGCTCCCCCTCACGGTAGGGACTTGCTGCAATGCAACCCTTCTTGTTCATTCAAATAATCTATAAGCACCCTATAATAAAAAATTAACTATAACCAATTGCTGGATTTGAAACAATAATGTATATATGACCTATGTAATGGTTAATGTTGCACTATAAAGCAATTTTTAATGGTCTTTAATTAAGCCTTCCACAAATGAAAAAAAATAATACACTCCCAATAATTAATCATGTACCAAAATTATATAACTCACCATTGTATATATATATATAAATTGTTGGATTTGAAACAACAATGTATATATGACCTATACAATGCCTAATATTATATTATAAAGCTATGGTTAATGGTCTTTAATTAAGCCTTCTACAAATTAAAAAAAAATAGAAATACACTCCCAACAATTAATCATGTACCAAAATTATCTAACTCGCCATTTATAATATACATTAAGTAAGATTCATGATAAAATGAATGTGCCAAAAATAATTGCATTCTCATATCACACATACTATAATGGATTCAGTCAAAAAAAGCGATGATTAGACACAAATGGTAGATATAACTCCCAAAAGATGAATCAAAAGACTATTATATAATAGTCTTTCATGAAATATATATACCAAATTAATAATACACATTGTGAGTATATATCCCATACGTGGGCTTGACAACCTCCAAAATATTATTTTAGTAATTCATAAAAATTTACTCGATATTTTGGATAAATATCAAGTATTCCCCGGAGGTTGCAAAGCGTATAGATATTGTTCTCTCTAAAATGTGTCTACAAGTCATCGTCCATCGTGTTATATATTAAAACAAGGAGCCACTGTCGTGGCGGTAGTCCCTGTCGGGCTCTGCAGGGAATTGCAGAACTTGGAAAAGTTGGTAGTCCCTGCCGGGCTCTGCAGGGAATTGCAGAACTTGGAAAAGTTGGCCTGGCGGAAATTGTCCCAAGTCTTGAGAGGATGGGAGGCAAAGGTCAAGGAATAAATGGACTGAACCACAAATAAGTAATTCATATAAGTCGCTCAAGGCAGGCAGGTACTCTCAGCCGTAAATCATTTCACAGTGGATGCAAATATTACATAGTAACAAAATAGCTATGGGGCCAGTTTCTTGACTGGCCCACATGCTTCAGGAAAAATGCATTGTAATCTGAATTTGTAACTATCAACATCTATTATTTCTTCCATCATTTGCAATTACATACCAGACTTGCCTTCTGCAATTGCCTTCTATAGCTTTGCAAAAAATATTGATCAAATTAGCAAAAAGTGAAAATGATTGTTTTGAACAAAATATATATATGAAAAAAATAGGCTCTTACATTATGTTGCCAAACAAATATCAAATTTCTAGCAACAATTCATATTTATAAATAACAAATGAATTGGAAATGGAAACAGTGGAAAGACATAATGAAAAAATGCAGCATAACTTTAAGAATATTTCTGCAAGTTAACAAAAGGAAGAAGTGGAAAGACAAAATGAAAAAATGCACCATAACTTTAAGAATATTTCTGAAAGTTAACATTATTGTTGATTGCATTTGTGAAATAAAATAAAAATAGATTGTCTATTGAAATCTATATTTTACTAGTTAAACATGTTGCCCATACATCACTTGGATTGTCATGAGTTATGAGCACTGAAAAATAAGCGATAGAACAACAGGAATTTGAGAAGCTTCGAGAAAAGATGTGAGATGTGAGTTATCTAACATGCTTGCTTTTAATTTTTGACGATTGACACTCCCTTGAACATGGGTATCACAGAAGCAAGCGTGATGAGAATCGCGCTTCCAACAGTTCGTATGCTTTAATTTGCAAATTACAAAGGAAACAAAATAACAAAAACTTGATGAGCGCATACCTTAACATTAACAGAGAGTTAATTGGTCCAAAGTTAGAGTGCTAGGGTTAACAATGTGCAATTTCCAACATTCATATTCATTATTAATAAGTGAATTTTAACAATAAATCCACTTCTTCACTTCTTGAGAATGTATTGGTTCATCACTACTTTACCTATATATTCATATTCATTATTAATAAATGAATTTTAACAACAAATTCACTTCTTCACTTCTTGAGAATGTATTGGTTGATCACTTCTTTACCTATATGATTTGATTAAGTGAATGAGGATTGAATTTGCATACTTTCAAGACAGAACGAGATTGCATAAACAATAAAATAACATTATATTCGAACCAAACAGTCCAAAGATTGCACAAACATTATGTTGAAGGGAGAATACGATACATCAAAGGAAAAGGAAAAACTATGCACTACAAAAGGTCTTATCTATGAAATACATGCGAAGGCTATATTTAAAAGTATGTTGGAAGGATCTACGAGCAATGTGATGAATAATATATCAAAATGTGCGTTGAATATACATGTGTTGAAAGGGTAATAAAAACAATACATTAAAGAGACATTGCATTGAGTCGAAAACCATACACAGGAAACAAATAAAAGGTTTGATAAATGATGCAAAGTTTTATATTATTTACTGCCAAAAGAAATATAGTAAATACATTGAGGGAGAATATGTCACATAGTGAGTTGAGGAAGAATATATTACATTGCAATACGTTGGAGAATAATGCAATATATTACATTAAAATGTGTTGAAAAGATATTGAAATGTGTTGAATACATATTGCAAATACGTTGAAGAATATTGTTGTGCATTGAAAGGATGATGCAAGCAATGCAATATGTTGAGATGATATATTAATACTGGTGCAATATATTAAAGCAGTATATATATAAAATAGCAGCGCATTGAACAAAATATACAAAATGTGTTGAAAGGATCAATAATTACATCAAAATAAACTGTGTTGAAAACAATGGAAAGGCAACATTAAAACCCATTTAAGAGTAGGATTGCGAATCCATCTTGAAAACTATCCAAGCTGGGCATTGCAGAGAATATGTAACAAGCAGTGCGTTGAAAGATAAATACGTTGAAAATATGTTGGAAGAAAATATAAAGGTGCATTGAATAGGATATGTATTTAAACGCAATTAAAAAGATGTTAAAAAAATTAATGATTAAAAATATAATTTAAGAAGAAAAATAAAATAAATAAATAAATTTCATTGCAATATTAAAAAATAAAGTAATTGGTGAATCAAGATGAAGTAATTAGTCAATCCATAGTGAATAAACACAATCTTCATAACTTGTGAGATTTATTTTTTATTTTTAATAATATAAAATAGATAATAATGTGCAAAGTATTTCTAATAAAAATACACATCAACAAAAGTAAGAATAGATCAGATGATTTCAATTAAAAAACTAATAAAAATACACACCACCACAAATAAAAAAAACTAATAAAAATACACACCACCAAAAATAAAAAAACTATATTACCTAAAAAAATAAAAAAAAACTATGTAAAAATATAATTCACCCTTCATAAAATTTCCTAACCTAAACACAATCCAAAGGTATCATTTAACGGTTATAAGTTTCTTAACATAAACACAACCCATTTTGCTAAGTTCCTTGTTTTGATTTATTTTTCATTGCTACCCGATTCTGTTATTTTTATTTGTTAATTTTTATGTTAAATGGCCAATAAATAATGGTTTGCGGGAATCATTGTGATTTGGTAATAAATGCACATATAATAACCCAAAGAATAGTTAGACTGGGTCGCTATGGACTGTTGTTGAAGGAGTTGTCTATAATGCGACTTTTTGGAGATTCCGGTGACCGAATCCGGCGGAAGAAATGAGGTTAAATCTTGATTTTTAGCAGTTAAAATGGTTTTTTAACTGCATATTTGGATTCAGCGCCCTGAAAAACCCCTGGGAGCCATTGATTGTGCAGAAACTAGCTATCAAACATGGGATTCCAATAAATTGTTGCCAGATTTTGACCAGAAAAATCCGCCGGAAAAACTTTCAAAAAGTCGCGTTATAGACTACTACGTTGTTGAAGAGTGGAATTGAATCCATATTGTTGGATCTCATTAATTACATCAGAAGAGTGGGAGCCTACTGGAGCGTGAGAGGGCAACTGTGGGAAATCTCTGGGTACATAGGAGATTATGTATAGAGACGTTTTTGAAAAAAAATTAAACCGTCAAAAAAACGTTCACGAAGTTTCAAAACACATCGTTTCACTGTAAAATTATTAAACATATTTTACGGTTATAGATTGAAGAAGCCCACCGTGTTCAGAGGAATGCACCGGGAATAGTCACTGTTTTGTTCCCCAGATGTATGGTCCTTCCGTGGCCTGAATGCAGAGCAGCCGTCAGAAATCAGCCATAGGAGACTGTAGAAAAACTCAAATGGAAAATGGGAAATAGTGTTGAAAGAACAAAAATACCATCCGGACTCTAATCAGAGTGGGCCGAGATATGTAAGTCCCAAAATTTGCTGGGGAGAAGGACATAGATTTCAAAATTCAAGCACGCCCAATCAGAAATTCGTATGGTCGTCATGGTATAGGATGGGATGCAAGATGCCTGACGAATGCAAACGTCGGGCATAAGCCATGGATGAAGAGTATTAACGGCGTAACAGACGGGAGGAAATGGCGGTGTTCAAGGAACGGGAGCCAACGATAGAGGTCGACGGACGATATGCTGTCACATCAATAGGAAACTTAGGAAACTGGAAAATCCGTCTACCTGATTTTCCAAATAGTCGCGTTAAAAACAACCCTTTCTTTTTTTTCTATCATTTAGGTTACTGAGTGCGAATTTATTGCTGGTTACAACTCTCACGTGTTGATTTGCTGCGACGTTAATATACGTGGCTGCCTATCTCAGCCACTTCGTGGCACCTTGTCAGCGAGTTAAGAAACGAGATATCCATTTTGATTTACTTGCTCTACAACATATCTATTTGGGTTAGTTTCAACAAAGGCAAAGCTGCAATCCCTGTTGGCTTCTACCAAAGCAGAGCTGGTTGACATTAACCAGACACATGCGAATCACTGGACGGTCATTACGAAATATCATGAAGGTTCTGGGTGTTAATTACATGTTTCTATGCAATGCAAAAATATGGTCAGTTGCCAGGGAGGACCTTATAACTGTCTTTTTGTCATATACAAAATTAGAAATAGCACAGAGCGTGTTTACTAATGTGTTAATGTTCTGATAAATATTATTTTTAAATTAATGGCTATAATTACTTGTATAAATAAAGGTAGTATTTGTTAAATTATAGTATTTTATAATGTTTTTAAGTAAATTAGAAAAGTAATTCTGCATTTGTTAATTTATAATATACTTTTATAATTATATTAAATAAATGTTTTTTTTCTTCTGTAAATTTAATTTTATTGTCATTAAAAAAGAAGCTTTTTACATGATCAAATTATTTTAGCTAATTATTCTCTACATTTGTAGTCTTTACATTTTTTATATTTCAGTTTCTTTATATTTCGTGTTCTGGTTGACTTATGGATTTTTCTTTTTTATTTTTTTTAGTACATTGGTATACTTTTTTTTCTTACATCGGTACACCTTCCAGAGCTATAGATATAGAAAAAATTGGAACAATACTTTGGAGGAGCTTAATATATGATGAATATGACTTTATTATTATTTATTTCTCCTTATTGAATGGTCTGAGATAAATGCCAAATGATA
>APFE031685576.1:0-12004 GCA_000404065.3 Pinus taeda | reverse complement strand
CTTTACAGGGGTACGCACCCTAGCTTTAGCTTACAGAGCGTATTACTACGCAGGCCTAATGTATTTGGGATGCGTACATGCAGGCAAGGTAGAGAGAACCTGCGTACCCAGAGATAAACATGTTTTCAAGTGACTTTCTCTCTTTTGAAGTTTTGACATGAAGAGCAGAGGTGTGGGGCTTGACAAAGAGGACAATATGGCTTTTGATGGGGCCATATAACTGCAGATAGTCAAGGTGACAAAATTCAGTGTAACACCCATGAAGAAGTCTAGCGGCTAAGGAGCAGGGCGATATGGCTACAAGAAGGGGATGCTAACACGAAATTCTACCATAAGTTGCTAATGGAAGAAAGGCTATTAATACTATTTGGAAGCTCCAAAATGAAGATGGATATACTGCAAATAATTTTCCACAACTAGCCTCTCTTGCATCTTTGCACTTGAAGAGAACTTTCGAGGCCCCTTGAGAAGTAAACATTGCTGATATTGTTAGGGTGGCCTAGAATTTCCCGTGATTCATGGAACAAGAAGAGGAAGAGGATATTTCTAAGGAGGTCACCTTGAATGAACTAGAGGCTACTTTGAAGTGGTTCAAGAAGGACAAAAGTCCTGGATCGGATGGCTAGACCATTGAATTCTACTTCGCATTCTTTGGTGTCCTGGGTATAGATCTACTTCATGTCACTGAGGATACCAGAATCAATGGTAGAATTGAGCCTTCCATCACCTCGACATTTATCGCCCTTATCCCTAAGGCCGACAACCCCTCCTCATTTGATGAGTACCGCCCCATCTCTCTCTGCAACTGCCTATACAAGATTGTTGCCAAAATCATTGCTAACCAGATGAGACCCATTCTTTCTAGGCACATCTCTCCAGAGAAATTTGCCTTCCTACAAGATAGAAAAATTCATGAAGATGTTGGTACTGCACATGAAGTACCGTACTCGCTCCATACCAGGAAAAGGAAAGGCATGATTCTTAAAGTGGATTTATCTAAAGCCTTTGACTGCATAAATTAGCTCTATATCAGAATGCTTCTAACACATCCGGGGTTCCCCTATAATTTCATTAAATGGATCATGAGCTGCATCTCAAACATTCCTTATAGTGTCCTGGTCAATGGTAGTGCATCCCCGTTTTTTCTCTCGGAGCGGGGACTTAGACAAGGCTGCCCTCTTTCTCCCCTACTCCTTCTTCTTTTCATGGAAGGTCTTAGACAGAATATAACGGTGGAGTTCAAAGGTGGTAGACTCCAAGGCATCAAGATCACTGATGATTGTTAACTCACACATTTACTCTTTGTGGACGATATTCTTATTTTTTTGAATGGTAGTATCGGTGAGTTGACTTGCATAAGAGCCATTTTCTCTTTATTCATGTTGGCTACTGGTATGGTACTAAATCAGCACAAATCTACATTGATCGCGACTGCTTGCACACATCATGAGATACACTTTGCTCTCGAATGATTTAGATTCAAACTGCTGAGTCTTGCTGAAGGTTTTAAATATCTGGGGTACAAGCTAAAGCCTCTGGGTTACAAAATTGTTAATTGGGTTTGGCTCATTGCTAAATTGGAAAAAAGGTTCAATATTGGTATCTCAAATATCTCTCTCGTGATGGTCGCTTCACTCTCATTAAGAGTGTTCTGGAATCTACAGTTGTGTATTGGATGTCCATGGCCTAGATACCAAGTGGAATATTTACCAAAATCCAATCCCTTTGTTGCAGATTCCTTTGGAAAGGTAGCCAACCTAGTAGGATTTTTGCCTAGGTAAATTGGGAGGCTCTGAATTTTCCCAAAAAATGGGGTGGTTGGGGGCTCAAAACACTTGAGGATTTCTCTATTTCCCTTGCTGCAAAACTCTATTGGCACCTACTTACAGGTGATAGTCTCTGGGCCAAGGTGTCAATATCTAAATATATCATCCCTCTTCAGACTATAGACTGGATCAGGAGTCCTACCAGGAACCCATCTAGGATTTCAACTATTTGGAAGGTTGTTATCAAGGCCCTGGGTCCCATCAGGGCAGGTCTCACCTGGAAAATTGATTCTGGGCACAAATTTTGGGTTGGTATCGACTCGTGGATTGGGTGTGGGAACTCTTAGAGCCTTCCTACAAATCTCATTCAGATGCTTCATGATCATAATATTACTCACATTGCTCATATTGTTGATAGGGAGAACATATCCATTCTTCATCAGGCCTAGAGATCGGCACATTAGCTCAACATCCCTCACATTCACACAATCTGTGGGAGGAATTTACTCAGGCCCTCTCTAGAGTCCACATCCACATATCTGATGAGGAAGATGAGATTGTTTAGGCCTTTTCAAAATCTGGTAGATACACTCCAAAGTTGGTTACCTGATACTAGCTGAGCCGAGGAAGCCACAAAATCTGGAATATTGGTGGGAACATCTTTGGAAGCTGAAGGCTCCCCCACATTCTAGATTACTTATGTGGTGCATATTAGAGAATAAAATCCCTGCTGGGGACAATCTCATCAAGAGGGTGCAATATGGACCACACTAGTGCTACCTTTTCAAAAGAGAAATATGAATCTGTTTTACACCTCTTCCTGGAATTTTTGGAAGCTCGTCGGCTATGGGAACTAGTCATCCTGACTGTTGCCCCTTCCGACTCTTGGATAACTGCATTTGTTGTTGATGCTTGGTACACCTGGTTTACCTCCTCTACCTCGGCCAAGCAATGCAATCTCCTGATCCTGACCTACTGGGCTATTTGGATTGCTCGTAATGCCCTCATCTTCCAGAACCTTACCCCTTAATGGCCTATAGTTGTGGCTAAAATTCTAGCTGATTACACCCTCATCTCTGATGACCCTCCTCCCCAACGACCCCGTGTAATTACACCCAAGCTAATTGATGACAGTAAACCATGAGCATACTTTTATGGGGTTGCACAGGACAATGGCTGTGGGGGGGCATATTGCACATCACTGCTCATCACTCATTTAGTTTGCGGATAGGACTCAAGAGAGGCACAAACAATTTTGTTGAGCTATCAATAGAAAAATATCTTATACAATTTGCGTTGGAGAAAAATTGCAGAGATCTTCAACAATTTGGGGACTCCAAAGTTGTCTATGACTGGTTAAATAGAAACATAAGATGCTCTACATACACTCAAAGTCACATTTTGGAGGAGTCCGTGAGACTAATTACATATTTCGACACATTTACTTGTAATCATATTACAGGGAGTGAAACACAACAGTTGATGGCCTTTCCAAAGAAGCTAGACTCCGGGAGCCGAGCACTCTGATGATTCGGGAACAGCTCAATGATGGCCATTATCAGTGTTATCACAGGCCATTTATGGATTATCAAGCATAAATTTTACTGAATTTTTGATTTCTGTTTATTCATGTATATATATTTCAACTCTCGGACAACTTTGGTTTATACTAGTTATCTCTGGTTGTTACCTCCCTGCGTGGATCAACGTAATCAACATATCATAACTCAGATCTCCTGCTAATGACTACTTTTCATGATTGTTCAACATATGCATATGCATCTACAAAATGTAATTTCTTTCTATAACTGAAATTACAGTTTTTCCTGAGGGAAAAAATACCAAGCAATCTTAGTTTTAAAACACCAAATTGGGAACATAAATTGAAAGGGGAAAGGAAAAAAAATATTGATATTTTCATTAACAATCATGCAATAAATCATGACTAATATAGTTAAATAAATGGAAAGAGACACAATGTCTTTGTATATAGATTGAATAATCTGTATCCAACGAGCATGGTTTGACAGAATGACATAGAGTCAACATAAAACCCCAAGGAAGATTAAAGGTTGTTGAATGTACATACCAAATATTGATATCATGTAATGTTTTGGTAACACAACCTTTGGGAAAGGAATGAATATAAAAAAATATATAGTAATGTGATAAATGAAACCCTCTATTTGTGTCTATAACCAAATTTGCATTTTTTTTGTAAATATTTACATAATGAAAGCGAGAGGCTAAGAGGATATAATATCACATTCCATGACTTATGAAATGATGAAAAGATTCCCTATGTACATGATCCGGATTTAAATAGAAATGCAACAAATTACATATATAACCATAAACACAAAGATGAAGTTTAAATAACACTTCATTTCATTAATATCAAAAACTGAAATATGCTTACAAACATAATGGAAATAAGACTATCTTGGGTGATGGTAACTTATCTCTCATAAGAGATGTCGAGGCTACTTGCCTCTAAACTATGTTACAATGAGGCTCAAGGGCCTATTTATTATTGGAAAACATGAGAAAACCCTAACAACCAAAACCCTAACATGAGGAGATGTAACGCCAAGCGTTTGTGGGCCTCGTTGGGGTTAGTTGGGCAGCCAACTTCTCGGGGTCATAACTTGGTCATATTATCTCTGTTTGGCGCATACACTACCTTGTTGGAAAGGTTTGTCCAAGTATTATAGGTTTTTCCACAAGCCCATAATCATATGAGCTTGCTATGGACCTCGAAAAAACACTGTTTACGGGGTCAAAACTACTCTGAAAGTTTAGGACCCGAAAAACTGCTAAAAATAGTAAATGCTGAAATAAACAAGGAAACAAATGAAACTGACTGGAGATCTAGGTGGGATAGGTGGGTGGCCACCAATATCCACCTAGATAAATCCTTCCCCTTAGGAAGCAATGGTCCCCATTGCGTACATAGCCTCCATGAGCTGAGGAAATTCCCGTTGAACCTGGTCCCTAGTGAGCACTTGCCTTGGTGCAGGTGTTGGCCAACTTTGACAACCCGATATAGTTGGATCTTATGTTGGCAAGTATTCTTAACTTATGTGTCCATAATATGATTAGTTGTGGCTTGTTCCATGAATTTTTCATTTAACTCTATTGATGTGAGTTGTTCTGCAATGTATGATGTGTCCAGTAATGGTGGGAAGTATGGTTGAAGGTGGTCCACACTAAATATTAGGTGCAAACCAAGGAATGGGGGAAAGTTGAGCTCAAAAGAATTGTCTCCCACAACCTTGGTAACGGTGTAAGTACCATATCAGAGTGGTCTGAGCTTTCGATGGGCATCGATAAAGCATTCTTTCTGCAAATGAAACTATACTTTGTCGCCCACCTGAAAGCTGAGTGGCACCCAATGTTGATCATGTTGCTACTTTTACTTGGAATTTGAATTCTCCAGGATGTCATGGAACTATTGGCAGATGTGTTGGATGCATTCAATAAACGTGGTCACTTTATCCACCTCAGATGATACATGTGTGGCTTTTGTTTGTGTAGTTGCCTGAGGCATGGCAACATTAATCAGACACAATGGTTGAAATACTAGACCAACTGAAAGGGACTATGACCAGTTGAGAGATGGAGAGCTCTATTATAATTGTGTTGCACATATGGAAGACTCTTATCCTAGGTTCAAGGATACTTGGAGTTGTACATGCAGAGTATGTGCATTATCATCTTGTTGACAACCTTTGTCTAGCCATCAGTATAGGAATGGAAGGTAGTCGACTTGGTGAGGTTGTTGTCCAATAATGTCCAGAGGCTTAACCAGAATGCACTCAAGAACTTGCTATCCTAATATGATATAATGGTCTGTGGGATCCCAAAATGTACCCATACTCGTTCAAAGAAGATCTTGACAGTGTCATTTGTTGTCGTACTCTTGTTGCAGACTACCAATATAGCCATCTTAAAAAATATGTCCACAACCACAAATACATAGTCATTACCATGTTTTGTAGAAGGGAGGCTAGACATATAGTCCATGGAGATGGATTCCCATGGCTAGCTGGGAGTAGGCAGAGGAGTGTACATGCCTTGCTTCTTGATGGATGGCTTGGCGATGATGCAGGTAGTGTAGGATCTAATATATTTCCCAACATCCAGACAGAGTTTGGGCCAATAGAAGTAATTTTATAGTAAAGCCATTGTTTTCTCCACCCCAAAGTGTCCTGTGATCCGACTGCAGTGTGCCTCCCAAATCAGTTTGGCAAGCTTGCTCGAAGGAACAAAAATGTGGCCCAGGTAGCATAATAATGCATTATGGAGGTGGAAATAAGGAACTTGCTTCCCATCTACTAGAATATGGTATGTGGAGGTGAACTATGGATCATTTTTGTATAGTTGCGAACATCCATAGGTCTCGTGATCATAAGAGTTGAGAATATTAGCCAGCGTTGCAACTAGGGGCTGACTGAGGCAGTCTGCAACATGATTGGTGCTGCCCTTTTTGTATTTAATGTTCAAATAGAATTTTTGTAGATATGTAGACCACTTCTGATGATGATCGTTTTGCAACTTCCCCTATCTCTGTACAAACTAAATAGGTCAGTGATCAGTGTGGATGACTGTCTCCTTCCCTAGAATGTAGTACTTCCACATTGGCAAGCTTGCACGATGGAATAAATTTCTTTATCATAGGTGGGGTACTTCCAAATTGTATCAGAAAGTGTCTGACTATGATAGGCCACTGGATGCCCATGTTGTGTGAGAACTGCACCAATATCATAGTTCGAGGTTCTCGTCTTGATTTCAAATGGTTGCTGCAGGTCTGGGAGTGTGAGTATCGGTGTAGAGCTAAGGTGACGCTTTAACTCAATGAATGCCCTATGTTGGGACTTGGACTAGGAAAACTTTGCTTTCACCCTACCCTTAGTAATCTGACTCAAAGGCCAAGTGATATGGGAGAATCCCAACATGAATCTTCAATAAAAAATTGCAAGGCCCAAAAATCTGCAAAGGTCCAATAGAGTGGTTAGGGCTAGCCAATCCCAAATGACTTGGATCTTGGTAAGGTCCACACGCATGCCACATGCATCTATGATGTACCACAAGTATTATACCTAGCTCATGCTAATGGTGCATTTCTCCAAGTTTGCACACAGATTGTGTTGCTGAAGGGTTTGAAGGACCCACCGAATGTGTTGCAAGTTTTCTTCCCAACTCTTGTTGAACATGAGGATGTCGTCCAGATAAACCACTATGAACAATTTGGTGAAGGGCCACAAGATGAAATCCATTAGCCTCATAAAATTAACGAGGGATTTTTTCAACCCGAAGGGCATAACAAACCATTCAAAAAGGCCTTCCTTAGATTTAAAGGCAGTATTCCATACATCTGTGGGCTCTATTGGAACCTGGTGATAACCAAACTTCAGATAGATCTTGATGAAATACTTGGCCCCCTTGAGTTGGTCAAGAAGGTAATTAATTCATGGGATTGGATACCTCTTCCTAATAGTGAATTTGTTTAATACCCAATAATCAATGCACAACCTCCACATTTTGTCCTTCTTCTGTAGCAGTAACATTGGGCTCCCACAAGGCGAGGAACTTGGTTAGATGTTCCCTTTTTGTAGCAAATCCTACATTTATCACTTGATCTATTCATTTTCTAGAATGGAGCAATGATATATCATCCCGTTGGGCAAAGGTGCTCTGAGAGCTAGATTGATTGAATGCTTGACCTGACAATGCAAGGGTACCCCTGTGGGTGAGGAGATGTCCCTATATTCTTCCACGACCTCATCCACCTCATTCTGCTGCTTGGAGAAACCCTTCACGAGGGCCATGGATGTGGCTAAGACATTCCCCTTACTTTGAGAGAGAATCAAAAAGAAAACAAATTTCCCAGTCTAGGAGATGACCTTACTACATTGCTTAGTAGAGGTCAAAGATATGACTATAGGTGGGGCTACCTCCGGTATCCTATATAACTTAGTACCTAAAGAAATAATAACATAATGATGTCTAGACTCATATACAGCATGCCGCTTCCATAAGTATGGTTGTCCTAATAATATATCTAAAACTTCAAGAGGAGCAACATCACACATTACCTCATACGTGAAGGGCTTGATGTTGTAGGGAAGGTGACACTGCTGGTTGACATGGAGATCTCATCCTTGGTGAAGCCACTCGATGTTGTACGAATGCAGATTGTTGTAGTCGGTAGGCTCAGTGGCTTCATGACCTCTGCTGAAATGAGGTTTTTTTGGTTCCTGATGTCGACAATGAACTGCAACAAAGAACCCTTCACCCATATCTATGAGAGGAATAGGCACTCCCCCTCTCTGGATCTTTAGGCTCAATCTTCTAGATATTGGTGGTTGCCACAGTGGCACTGGGCTCTATGTTAATTATCTGCTTCCCTTTGTCATTCCCCTTGTCGGGTTCTAACTCAGATTCAGAACACGCGTCAGACTCAAAAGCCTTCAACTCAACCATCATTGAATCCTTGGCCCGAAACTCACTTGTGTTGTGAGTGGAGCTCTTATGGAACTCATACCACTTCGGTGTTCTACTTTGTCTTCATGGTGTTTTTCTTTTCTTGCAGCTTCAACGGGTTATCCTAGGTCACACCGCCTTGGCTATGCCCTTTGCTATGCGGTTTGGGGGCTCCTTTCGCTTGCTTTGGATCCGTAGATCCAAATTCTCTCTTTTTCTATTTAAGCTTATTCTTAATATTGACAATGTATCAGTACGCCGTGCCAAGCGAGGATATGTCCAGGAACTCCATCTCATCTTGGACGTACCTATGTAGGTAGTCGCGGTACTTGAGTAGAAAATGTTTCTCATAATCCTTGATAACTAACTTCGTGAAAAGGGTATGAAAAGCATTGGTAAATTCTAGCATGTCTTGGTCCCTTCCCTGTCATAGTGTGGTCCACTTTATGTATTTATCCTCATAGCTCCCAACAAGGTAATACTGCTCCTTGATGGCATCCTAGAACAAATTCCAAGTGGGTGCAACCAAAAATAGTGAGGGCATAATTTCATCCTTCTGCTCAGAGTAGGTTTCCCACCAGTCCTTGACATGGGGGATGACTTTGAGAAGACAAAAAGTAAACTTTTCCCATATGGAAAAAATCATGAATAGAAAAATATCCTTCTAGCATATTTAACCATTTATTGGCAGTGTCCACATATATTTGACCCTCAAATATGGGAATGTCAAAGTTAACTTGTACCTTAAAGCATGTGACACTTCTAGAGTAGCTGCTTGAAGTAGATTCGTCGCCCCTAGGTAGCCGCTGAAGGATCTTGGCAAAGTTGTCCATCATCGTGTTCCTTTGTCGCTCAAGGGCTTCTTTGAGCAAGATTTTGGTAGGATCTACTACCCCCTCATCTTTCTTTTCTTCCACCACGAGAGGTCGTCAGGATTTGCAAGGTTGGTCTTGCAAAGGTTCGACCAGTTCAAGCCTTAACTCCTTATATCCCCCTCGTTTGGGACATGCACAAAAAAACATGGAATGAGAAAACCGGTCTGATACCACTGATTTGAATTTAAAAAAGAACACAAAAAATTATAAATATAACCATAAACAGAAAGATGCATTAGAAATAACACTTCATTTCATTAATATCAAATATTAAAATATGCTTACAAATAAAATGGAAATAAGACTAGTTTGGGCGATGGTAGCTTATCTCTGAGAAGGGATGTGGTGGCTACATGCCTCTGAACTGTGTTACAATGAGTCTTAAGGGCCTATTTATTATGGGAAAACATGAGAAAACCCTAAACAACCAAAATCTTGACCCGAGGAGATGTAACACCAAGAGTTTGTGGTCCCTATTGGGGTTAGTTGGGCAACCAACTTCCTAGGGTCATAACTTGGTTATATTATCTCTGTTTGGAGTGTACAATACCTTATTGGAAAGGTCTCTCTAGGTACTATAAGTTTTGTGTAATCCCTTTCTTGTGGCTATGAGCTTGCTTCGAACCTCAAAAAATTCCATTTAGGGGGTCAAAACTGCTCCAAAAGTTCAAGACTCAAAAAAATACTAAAAATAGTGAATGCTGAAATAAATAAGGAAACAAATGAAACTGACTGGAGGTCTAGGTGAGATAGGTGGGTGGGCCACCAATATCGACCGAGATCAATACAACAGGCCAATTTTCTTTCCCAAGGTCTCATGACCTCGAAGGCTCCTTGAGAAGCACAACACAAGTCCATTTTGCAATAGGGTTAACTAATTAACCATTACAATAATGAACTCAACGTAATCGTTATTAAAACATAACTAAGAGGCTAATAATTTTAAAACATATAATTTTATTTTATTAATAGGCTTAATGACTTATTCATAATTGGTCAAAACATGATGAATCAATAGCCTTTCTGAAAGTTGCCCACAAAGGAAAAACTTATTGTGCTTGGCATTGTTTTCCCTATGATCGATCCTCAAGGGCTTCATGCCTCTCACATGCGGTCACGGGAGAGGTTTTTCTTGTTATGAAGATATTTCACATTTGTTTACAGAGAATTAGACTTTGCATCATACTAAGAACATAAATATTGACACTAAGTAAGAAAACAAGGGGAAGAGGGACAACAGTTAGGAAGCACTGAGACATACTTTGATATTGTTAATAAGATAACTCAATGTAAGCATACCTGTTGAGCGAAATATTGTGAATCATGTCGGAGTTGAAAAATTCACACAAAGTTCTCACTCGTAGCTCCTAAATGTAGAGAGAAACCATCCTTTTATCAAAAACCACTTGTAAACTAAACCCCATTCAAATTTGGAAACAAATGAAAGCCCTCAAGTAATTTGGAATCTCCATGAGCAAGGTGCACGATTCAAGGTCGTGGAAGTAAATGCAGGAGTAATTAGAAAGCTAGCGTGTTAATAGGTCCAATGTATGGTGCCATGTAAGGTCTGCAATGAAATGAATGAGTGTTGATGTGGAAACATTGACGCAGAGACTCACATTACCCAGTAAATGAGTCAACAGAGCTGACCAAGGGCTAGACCAATAGCAATAGGCCATGTAGGCAGAATGACCTGGTGAATTTGTCACACCACAAACACAACTACTGAGGTGAAGTTGAAAAACACACCAAATCTTTATGGATATTAACCATATACAATCATCTTGACATAACCGCATTACAACAAACATCAAATAATGTAATATTAATTTTCCAGCGTGATTCCAACATTCACAACTACAACGTGATTGGTGGAGGCTTGACACTGAAACTTTATATGAATTATCATATGAGTATATCATTATACATATCATCTCTTGAGAATTACAATCACATTATCATATGTTTCAACTGAATTTCCACAAATATATTTCTTGAACTTATCGTATTTTCTTTTATTTTACC
Source organism: Pinus taeda (assembly GCA_000404065.3). Taxonomy (NCBI): domain Eukaryota; kingdom Viridiplantae; phylum Streptophyta; class Pinopsida; order Pinales; family Pinaceae; genus Pinus; species Pinus taeda. The sequence goes on along the minus strand of APFE031685576.1, from coordinate 852 downwards.
CATGGCCAATTGTCACAAATACACATGTATGTCTAGTAGGATGGCCCCCAAAATAATATGTATATATAATGAGAAATAAAAATTTAACATAAATGAAGAGGTGTTTGATATAAAAAGGAAAAAATGTATGCCATTCATTTCTTCTCATCATCACACATAACAAAAGAAATTTTGTTTCAAGCCTTTGTGTTGGATTCCATAATTAGCCCATTCACCTTAAGATTCATGCAATTTTTTAATTCTAGAACATTTAATTTGCGCAAAGAGGAATCAAAATTTGAGTGGCGCAATAATAACTGATGGCCAATAATTCTTTCTTAAGAGGGGTCCTACCTATTAGTCCTATTATTCATGATTGCATATAATAAATAGTATAGTTATAAGAGAGTTTGGTTTCAAACATCTGTAATAGCTTGCAAACTTGATTAACATTAACAATTATCAATATTGGTGACTTCAGAGGGAGACTTGCAAAAGTGGGTCAGAACTTAGAAAATTTGGTTTTACAAGATGTAAGTATATGTGAAAGAGTAGGTAGCAAGTTGTTAAAGGGAAGGAAAGCACACGAAGCAAGAAATGGGTATAAGAGGAAACCTTGTAATGGTTTTAAAAATAATGCTAAGGTTTGAAGATTAAGGTTCATACTTGTTATAGAAATTTTTGGGCACTTCAACCCCAATCATAATGTCCATAAAATGAGGGCTCCTAAGTCCCTAAAAGTGTTTCTTCACTGCCTAAAGGAACAAGGTCAACCGATTACATCATCTCCCAGAAGTTCTCCACTAAAAACTGCTCAGAAATGGTCAAAACTAGAGCATACTGAATACCCAGTGCAGAGGGTGCGATGCATAT